>JAXIVJ010004518.1:42500-82157 GCA_036785665.1 Chirona hameri
TGGTCTGTTGAGTTTCCAGTTAGTGTCGTAGTCGTCAGTCCCTCACGCTGTGGAGTTTCCAGTTAGTGTCGAGGTCTGTGGAGTTTCCAGTTAGTGTCGTGGTCTGTGGAGTGTCCAGTTAGTGTCGTGGTCGTCAGTCCCTCACGCTGTGGAGTTTCCAGTTAGTGTCGTGGTCTGTGGAGTTTCCAGTTAGTGTCGTGGTCTGTGGAGTTTCCAGTTGGTGTCGTGGTCTGTGGAGTTTCCAGTTAGTGTCGTGGTCTGTGGAGTTTTCAGTTAGTGTCGTGGTCGTCAGTCCCTCACGCTGTGGAGTTTCCAGTTAGTGTCGTGGTCTGTGGAGTTTCCAGTTAGTGTCGTGGTCTGTGGAGTTTCCAGTGTGTCGTGGTCTGTGGAGTTTCCAGTTAGTGTCGTGGTCTGTGGAGTTTCCAGTTAGTGTCGTGGTCGTCAGTCCCTCACGCTGTGGAGTTTCCAGTTAGTGTCGTGGTCTGTGGAGTGTCCAGTTAGTGTCGTGGTCGTCAGTCCCTCACGCTGTGGAGTTTCCAGTTAGTGTCGTGGTCTGTGGAGTTTCCAGTTAGTGTCGTGGTATGTGGAGTTTCCAGTTAGTGTCGTGGTCTGTAAAGTTTCCAGTTAGTGTCGTGGTCTGTGGAGTTTTCAGTTAGTGTCGTAGTCGTCATTCCCTCACGCTGTGGAGTTTCCAGTTAGTGTCGTGGTCTGTGGAGTTTCCAGTTAGTGTCGTGGTCTGGAGTTTCCAGTTAGCGTCGTGGTCGTCAGCCCCTCACGCTGTGGAGTTTCTAGTTAGTGTCGTGGTCTGTGGAGTTTCCAGTTAGTGTCGTGGTCTGGAGTTTCCAGTTAGCGTCGTGGTCGTCAGTCCCTCACGCTGTGGAGTTTCCAGTTAGTGTCGTGGTCTGTGGAGTTTCCAGTTAGCGTCGTGGTCTGTGGAGTTTCCAGTTAGTGTCGTGGTCTGTGGAGTTTCCAGTTAGTGTCGTGCTCTGTGGAGTTTCCAGTTAGTGTCGTGGTCTATGGAGTTTCCAGTTAGTGTCGTGGTCTGTGGAGTTTCCAGTTAGCGTCGTGGTCTGTGGAGTTTCCAGTTAGTGCCGTGGTCTGTGGAGTTTCCAGTTAGTGTCGTGGTCTGTGGAGTTTCCAGTTAATGTCGTGGTCTGTGGAGTTTCCAGTTAGTGTCGTGGTCTGTTGAGTTTCCAGTTAGCGTCGTGGTCTGTGGAGTTTCCAGTTAGTGTCGTGATCGTCAGTCCCTCACGCTGTGGAGTTTCCAGTTAGTGTCGTGGTCTGTGGAGTTTCCAGTTAGTGTCGTGGTCTGTGGAGTTTCCAGTTAGTGTCGTGGTCTGTGGAGTTTCCAGTTAGTGTTGTGGTCTGTAGAGTTTCCAGTTAGTGTCGTGGTCGTCAGTCCCTCACGCTGTGGAGTTTCCAGTTAGTGTCGTGGTCTGTGGAGTTTCCAGTTATCGTCGTGGTCGTCAGTCCCTCACGCTGTGGAGTTTCCAGTTAGTGTCGTGGTCTGTGGAGTTTCCAGTTAGTGTCGTGGTCTGTGGAGTTTCCAGTTAGTGTCGTGGTCTGTGGAGTTTCCAGTTAGTGTCGTGGTCTGTGGAGTTTCCAGTTAGTGTCGTGGTCTGTGGAGTTTCCAGTTAGTGTCGTGGTCTGTGGAGTTTCCAGTTAGTGTCGTGGTCTGTAGAGTTTCCAGTTAGTGTCGTGGTCGTCAGTCCCTCACGCTGTGGAATTTCCAGTTAGTGTCGTGGTCTGTGGAGTTTCCAGTTATCGTCGTGGTCGTCAGTCCCTCACGCTGTGGAGTTTCCAGTTAGTGTCGTGGTCTGTGGAGTTTCCAGTTAGTGTCGTGGTCTGTGGAGTTTCCAGTTAGTGTCGTGGTCTGTGGAGTTTCCAGTTAGTGTCGTGGTCTGTGGAGTTTCCAGTTAGTGTCGTGGTCTGTGGAGTTTCCAGTTAGTGTCGTGGTCTGTGGAGTTTCCAGTTAGTGTCGTGGTCTGTGGAGTTTCCAGTTAGTGTCGTGGTCTGTGGAGTTTCCAGTTAGTGTCGTGGTCTGTGGAGTTTCCAGTTAGTGTCGTGGTCTGTGGAGTTTCCAGTTAGTGTCGTGGTCTGGAGTTTCCAGTTAGTGTCGTGGTCTGTGGCGTTTCCAGTTAGTGTCGTGGTCTGTGGAGTTTCCAGTTATCGTCGTGGTCGTCAGTCCCTCACGCTGTGGAGTTTCCAGTTAGTGTCGTGGTCTGTGGAGTTTCCAGTTATCGTCGTGGTCGTCAGTCCCTCACGCTGTGGAGTTTCCAGTTAGTGTCGTGGTCTGTGGAGTTTCCAGTTAGCGTCGTGGTCGTCAGTCACCCACGCTGTGGAGTTTCCAGTTAGTGTCGTGGTCTGCGGAGTTTCCAGTTAGCGTCGTGGTCGTCAGTCCCCCACGCTGTGGAGTTTCCAGTTAGTGTCGTGGTCTGTGGAGTTTCCAGTTAGCGTCGTGGTCTGTGGAGTTTCCAGTTAGTGTCGTGGTCTGTGGTGTTTCCAGTTAGTGTCGTGGTCTGTAGAGTTTCCAGTTAGCGTCGTGGTCTGTGGAGTTTCCAGTTAGTGTCGTGGTCTGTGGAGTTTCCAGTTAGTGTCGTGGTCTGTGGAGTTTCCAGTTGGTGTCGTGGTCTGTGGAGTTTCCAGTTAGTGTCGTGGTCGTCAGTCCCTCACGCTGTGGAGTTTCCAGTTAGTGTCGTGGTCTGTGGAGTTTCCAGTTAGTGTCGTGGTCTGTGGAGTTTCCAGTTAGTGTCGTGGTCTGTGGAGTTTCCAGTTAGTGTCGTGGTCTGTGGAGTTTCCAGTTATCGTCGTGGTCTGTGGAGTTTCAAGTTAGTGTCGTGATGGTCAGTCCCTCACGCTGTGGAGTTTCCAGTTAGTGTCGTGGTCTGTGGAGTTTCCAGTTAGTGTCGTGGTCTGGAGTTTCCAGTTATCGTCGTGGTCGTCAGCCCCTCACGCTGTGGAGTTTCCAGTTAGTGTCGTAGTCTGTGGAGTTTCCAGTTAGTGTCGTGGTCATCATCATCCAGGAAGGGCCTGGACTAATGCAAAAATGCATGTGCCGGTCGCTAAGTGGAACACACGAAGCAATGCATTTCTGCATTTGCCATGTACGGCTAATGATATGGTTGTTTGGCCCCGGCAGCCTGTGGTGCTGCTGCGTACGCGGCCCGGTCTGTCCTTAGCAGTGACAAATGTTGTCGCTAGATGGCAGGGCGGATGGGTGGTCCCGCAGAACGATAGATGTCGCGCCAACTTGCCGATCCAGGTGCTAGGTAAACCATGACGAAACTATCACCTGGTGACGTCACACGCAGCCGGACTCCTATTGGCTGGCGGGCATGCATGACAATTCGTAATAACGCTTTGGGAATGCGCCAGGGACAGTCAAAAATAGCCGCCCGACGGTTCCAGACCAGGGCGGGCGCGGTGGCCAGAGCGAGACATGGCTCACCGCTACCTACAACAACAACAACACATGGGTCGCTGCCAGCCGATTCCATCCCACCACCGGCCGGCCGTGCCAGGCCAACGACGTGTCTCAGCTGTTACCACCTACCATATGGTGGTATGTGGGCTCCTTGTCTCAAAATCTGACTTCTTCGTACCATTGATGATTTGGGCTTAAGGGCGCCGCAACTACTAGGTTACATGGCGCCCATATTGAAAATATGACAAAGTGATAGACATATATAATATATTCAACACTTCCTTGGATATATTGAGCAGGTAGTCAGTGTCATCATCTGTGTTATGTGTGGCTGGTGTGGACCTACCTTGAGCAGCTGTCTGAGGTAGTGCAGCTCGGAGAGGGGGCAGCGGCGTGTTATGTGTGGACCTACCTTGAGCAGCTGTATGAGGTAGTGCAGCTCGGAGAGGGGGCAGCGGCTGTGTTATGTGTGGCTGGTGTGGACCTACCTTGAGCAGCTGTCTGAGGTAGTGCAGCTCGGAGAGGGGGCAGCGGCTGTGTTATGTGTGGCTGGTGTGGACCTACCTTGATCAGCTGTCTGAGGTAGTGCAGCTCGGAGAGGGGGCAGCGGCGTGTTATGTGTGGACCTACCTTGATCAGCTGTCTGAGGTAGTGCAGCTCGGAGAGGGGGCAGCGGCTGTGGCATGTGTGGACCTACCTTGATCAGCTGTCTGAGGTAGTGCAGCTCAGAGAGGGGGCAGCGGCTGTGTTATGTGTGGCTGGTGTGGGCCTACCTTGAGCAGCTGTCTGAGGTAGTGCAGCTCGGAGAGGGGCAGCGGCGTGTTATGTGTGGACCTACCTTGAGCAGCTGTCTGAGGTAGTGCAGCTCGGAGAGGGGGCAGCGGCTGTGTTATGTGTGACTGGTGTGGACCTACCTTGATCAGCTGTCTGAGGTAGTGCAGCTCAGAGAGGGGGCAGCGGCTGTGTTATGTGTGGCTGGTGTGGACCTACCTTGAGCAGCTGTCTGAGGTAGTGCAGCTCGGAGAGGGGGCAGCGGCTGTGTTATGTGTGGCTGGTGTGGACCTACCTTGAGCAGCTGTCTGAGGTAGTGCAGCTCGGAGAGGGGGCAGCGCGCTCCGCAGTAGACACGCTCATACTGGTGACCGGCAGTGATCAGCAGGCCGTTCCCTGAAAAAGACGACAGTGATACACTCAGACTCAGTCATTGTCATTTTGAATGTATGAATATTACAGAAGTAAACGTCCTATTTTAGCTGACTACATGCTTTGTCCAGCCTATTTCCAGCAACAGATTTCGGAAGAACATCATAAAAATGAATACAAAACATCGGACATTGTTAGAACATCATACTTGGTTTGAAACATACAGGAACAATACAATCCGATAAACGCGTTTCGACACTAAGTTTTCGTCAGTATCGGCTTTCTAAAATAACACAAAGATTACTCAGTCATTGTGACAGTTTCAGTAATCTTCGTGTTTTTTGTTAAAGCCGATACTGACGAAGACTTAGTGTCGGAACGCGTTTATCGGATTGTATTGTTCCTGCATGTTTCAAACCTGTCTCAACTGCAATATATACTTGATCGTGTCTCACACTCCTGAAAGTGGCGCGTTTTTCAACGTATTGTTCGGCACGGCATAAGTGACAGTTAACCGATTTACTTAATTATTTCAGCTGTATCGGCCCGGTACATGCTCTGTGAGGCGACAGTGTATGCTGTTACGGCCGAGACTCACCGCAGACGAACTGAGGCGGACAGAAGTCGAACTGGTCGACGGCGTTGGAGGTGGCGGTGAAGTCGGCCAGCCGCTGGTCGGCGTAGTCAATCACGTCCTGGAACAGCTCCACGCCGTGGTTGACGCCGCTGCTCTCTGCAGGCACAGGGGAGACGGGGCACGGTTAGCAAAGAAAAACCACTCGTCGTTGACTGGAGTGACATGTTACTGTCGCACTGCGGGCATGCATTGTCAACATTTGGCTTCCTTTGTTGTTTGTTTGTTGGGGCTTAAGGGCGCGACGACTGCATGGTCAATTTGCGCCCATTACATTTGGCTTCCAATGGGGTTCTGGTATCAGTGCTAAACACTGGACACTTTGTGGCGTGTATTTTGCGCCAGACACAAATCGCGCAATTTCAGTTCATCGGCGAGATTTGGCGTTTTGGCGGCAAACGACACGGAAGGACTCCGCGTAGCGCTTCCGAATCATAAAACAGTAACGAGTCCAGAAGGAGGGTCGAGAGATCACGATATAATGTCGCCGAATATCAGGTGTTAATCCTACGACTATCACCCAGCGAGGAGGCTTGCACTGTTACTATACCAACACCTGCCGACGCGCCGTCACTAGGCGTATATGGCTCAGTCTATAGAACGCAAGCCCCACCGATGTAACAACGTTGGTCTGTTCCCGTGGCGCCTGCCGGGAGGAGTTTCGAGCAACTTGGAGCAGACCAAAGCAGCCGTGTGGGAGCGGGAACGATAGGAGGCGTTTAGAGGAAGTATCAGCTGTTTGCGTCCAAGGTTTGGTGTCTATTGACATTCACAAATGATCAGCCGCACCATAAACGTACTCCTCCATTCTCCTCCGGTTGTCCCCACCTCAATTTCGCAGCAGGTTGGAGGAGTTTGGAGGAGGAATCGGGCGAGCTTTGAGACGCTTGGAGCAGATCGGAGCAGCCACGGGAACGACCGGAGGAGCTTAGGGGAGGTTAGAGGCAGTTGGAGGCGCTACGGGAACAGACCCTTGTGAACCACGTCCTTCAGCTGCACCGGTAACCTAACCTGCCTATGACGTTCATGATGAGCCACTGACAATGACATCCAGGCTGCATCACATTAGTCAGATTCAGACTCCTGGCGCCAGTCAATGTACACCACATTCGCCAGTCCAACTCAATACGCAGACTGCCCGTGACGTAAGCCAAACCATAGGATGACGTCACCAGCCTTCAGGTGACGTCGGTCCGCCTCACCGATGATGAGGCCGGCCATGGTGCTGACGTAGCCGGTGCCGGAGCCGATGTTAAGGAAGCTGTGGCCCGGCTTCAAGTCCAGGTTCTCCAGCACAGACGAGTAGATACATGGCGCCGATAAATGTAAATTATCGCTGCGCCAAGCCGTATCCTGTCGCGACACATAGCACATTGAATGTGATCACCAACCTCCACACCGCGCACTACTGGCAGCCCCCGCTCACAGACTGATCAGCTGGTATCGGAGCAGTGTTCGACTGCGCGACTGTCGTCCTTTATAGTCGGAGCCTCTCGCGCTGACCCAAGCGGGGGAACCGAGCACAGCAGCACAGTTTGACAATGCACCACATGATTGACAATGCACCACATGATTGACAATGCACCACATGCTTGACAATGCACCACATGCTTGGCAATGCACCACATGATTGGCAATGCACCACATGATTGACAATGCACCACATGCTTGACAATGCACCACATGATTGGCAATGCACCACATGATTGACAATGCACCACATGATTGACAATGCACCACATGATTGGCAATGCACCACATGATTGGCAATGCACCACATGATTGACAATGCAACACATGATTGACAATGCACCACATGATTGGCAATGTACCACATGATTGACAATACACCACATGATTGGCAATGCACCACATGATTGGCAATGCACCACATGATTGGCAATGCACCACATGATTGGCAATGCACCACATGATTGACAATGCACCACATGATTGGCAATGCACCACATGATTGGCAATGCACCACATGATTGGCAATGTACCACATGATTGGCAATGCACCACATGATTGACAATGCACCACATGATTGGCAATGCACTACATGATTGGCAATGCACCACATGATTGGCAATGCACCACATGATTGACAATGCACCACATGATTGACAATGCACCTCATGATTGACAATGCACCACATGATTGGCAATGCACCACTTGATTGGCAATGCACCACATGATTGGCAATGCACCACATGATTGGCAATGTACCACATGATTGGCAATGCACCACATGATTGACAATGCACCACATGATTGACAATGCACCACATGATTGGCAATGCACCACATGATTGACAATGCACCACATGATTGGCAATGTACCACATGATTGGCAATGCACCACATGATTGACAATGCACCACATGATTGACAATGCACCACATGATTGACAATGCACCACATGATTGACAATGCACCACATGATTGACAATGCACCACATGATTGGCAATGCACCACATGATTGGCAATGCACCACATGATTGGCAATACACCACATGATTGACAATGCACCACATGATTGGCAATGCACCACATGATTGGCAATGCACCACATGATTGGCAATGCACCACATGATTGGCAATGCACCACATGATTGACAATGCACCACATGATTGACAATGCACCACATGATTGGCAATGCACCACATGATTGGCAATGCACCACATGATTGACAATGCACCACATGATTGGCAATGCACCACATGATTGACAATGCACCACATGATTGACAATGCACCACATGATTGGCAATGCACCACATGATTGGCAATGCACCACATGATTGGCAATGCACCACATGATTGGCAATGTACCACATGATTGACAATGCACCACATGATTGACAATGCACCACATGATTGACAATGCACCACATGATTGACAATGCACCACATGATTGGCAATGCACCACATGATTGACAATGCACCACATGATTGACAATGCACCACATGATTGGCAATGCACCACATGATTGGCAATGCACCACATGATTGGCAATGCACCACATGATTGACAATGCACCACATGATTGGCAATGCACCACATGATTGACAATGCACCACATGATTGGAAATGAACCACATGATTGGCAATGCACCACATGATTGGCAATGTACCACATGATTGGCAATGCACCACATGATTGACAATGCACCACATGATTGGCAATGCACCACATGATTGGCAATGCATCACATGATTGGCAATGCACCACATGATTGGCAATGCACCACATGATTGGCAATGCACCACATGATTGACAATGCACCACATGATTGAAAATGCACCACATGATTGGCAATGCACCACATGATTGGCAATGCACCACATGATTGGCAATGCACCACATGATTGACAATGCACCACATGATTGGCAATGCACCACATGACTGGCAATGCACCACATGATTGACAATGCACCACATGATTGGCAATGCACCACATGATTGGCAATGTACCACATGATTGGCAATGCACCACATGATTGACAATGCACCACATGATTGGCAATGCACCACTTGATTGGCAATGCACCACATGATTGGCAATGCACCACATGATTGGCAATGCACCACATGATTGACAATGCACCACATGATTGGCAATGCACCACATGATTGGCAATGCACCACATGATTGACAATGCACCACATGATTGGCAATGTACCACATGATTGGCAATGCACCACATGATTGACAATGCACCACATGATTGACAATGCACCACATGATTGACAATGCACCACATGATTGGCAATGCACCACATGATTGGCAATGCACCACATGATTGGCAATACACCATATGATTGACAATGCACCACATGATTGGCAATGCACCACATGATTGGCAATGCACCACATGATTGGCAATGCACCACATGATTGACAATGCACCACATGATTGGCAATGCACCACATGATTGCCAATGCACCACATGATTGCCAATGCACCACATGATTGGCAATGCACCACATGATTGACAATGCACCACATGATTGGCAATGCACCACATGATTGGCAATGCACCACATGATTGACAATGCAACACATGATTGACAATGCACCACATGATTGGCAATGCACCACATGATTGGCAATGCACCACATGATTGACAATGCACCACATGATTGGCAATGCACCACATGATTGACAATGCACCACATGATTGGCAATGCACCACATGATTGACAATGCACCACATGATTGGCAATGCACCACATGATTGGCAATGTACCACATGATTGACAATGCACCACATGATTGACAATGCACCACATGATTGGCAATGCACCACATGATTGACAATGCACCACATGATTGGCAATGCACCACATGATTGACAATGCACCACATGATTGACAATGCACCACATGATTGACAATGCACCACATGATTGGCAATGCACCACATGATTGGCAATGCACCACATGATTGGCAATGCACCACATGATTGACAATGCACCACATGATTGGCAATGCACCACATGATTGGCAATGCACCACATGATTGGCAATGCACCACATGATTGACAATGCACCACATGATTGACAATGCACCACATGATTGGCAATGCACCACATGATTGGCAATGCACCACATGATTGGCAATGCACCACATGATTGGCAATGCACCACATGATTGGCAATGCACCACATGATTGGCAATGCACCACATGATTGACAATGCACCACATGATTGGCAATGCACCACATAATTGGCAATGCACCACATGATTGGCAATGCACCACATGATTGGCAATGCACCACATGATTGGCAATGCACCACATGATTGACAATGCACCACATGATTGGCAATGCACCACATGATTGGCAATGCACCACATGATTGACAATGCACCACATGATTGACAATGCACCACATGATTGGCAATGCACCACATGATTGACAATGCACCACATGATTGGCAATGCATCACATGATTGACAATGCACCACATGATTGGCAATGCACCACATGATTGGCAATGCACCACATGATTGGCAATGCACCACATGATTGACAATGCACCACATGATTGACAATGCACCACATGATTGGCAATGCACCACATGATTGACAATGCACCACATGATTGGCAATGCACCACATGATTGACAATGCACCACATGATTGGCAATGCACCACATGATTGGCAATGCACCACATGATTGGCAATGCACCACATGATTGGCAATGCACCACATGATTGGCAATGCACCACATGATTGACAATGCAACACATGATTGGCAATGCACCACATGATTGGCAATGCACCACATGATTGGCAATGCACCACATATTGGCAATGCACCACATGATTGGCAATGCACCACATATTGGCAATGCACCACATGATTGACAATGCACCACATGATTGGCAATGCACCACATGCTTGGCAATGCACCACATGATTGGCAATGCACCACATGATTGGCAATGCATCAAATGATTGGCAATGCACCACATGATTGGCAATGCACCACATGATGTGTACGAGTTCCCAGCCAGCCTCCACAAACCCGTCAACTATCGCCACCGATACAAATACAGTAACCAAGCTACGCAGATTACTGTACCCAGTCATTCACCTTGTAGGCGCTGTCCCTGCACTCCTCTGTGAAGTAGTCACCGCGGTCCACGGCGCGGAACACGTGCTCGACACGGCCGGACCTGATGCAGTCATGCTCCACCAGGTTGTCTACCAGGTCATCGTTGTCCTCCCCCGTGCTGACGGCGCCTCCCATTCTGAAGGACACGCGCCGAACAGGGGTGGCGGTGTCGATGGAAAACTCACACAGAGACGTGACTGAGGGGCTCGATCGCAGAGCTGACACTCGCTGTGTATCATGAGAGTTGATGTGGGCGGACCGCATGTACAGGGTGCGGACGGTATTCGTTTGTAATTTTCAACTGATAATTTTACGTATGTATTTTTTACCTTCGTTGTCGGTCTCACTTTGGTTTAACAAACAATTATTATTTTTTGCATTATTTGTTTTTGAAAATAATTCAATATAAATCATGTTTAACTCCCGACTTTGTGGAAGAGGCGTGGAGTACTCCTTGAAATCTGCGCCGAACAGACAAATAAAGAGATTGCACACTTAAAGGGAAATAATGACCTTTTGATTTTGTTAACAACAATTTATTAGGCTACCATTATGGTTTTAAAATTATTTTATTTAAATTTAAGAATTAAATAAAATTATTCCCAAATTAAAAGTTGTAAGTTTGGAAAAAATACAAAACAAGTACCTGTGTACTTCATGAAGGTCATTGACAAATTCGTCCTTCCCTACCATTGTTTACGTCGAGTGCGGCACGCTGCTCGGACACACGCTAGTAGCGCTAGTAGCGCTTTCGTTCTCCATGGCAACTAGGCGTCAGCCAATCAAAAGCCAGAAAGGGAATACGTTCTGGCTTTTCATTGGCTTACGCCTGGTTGCCATGGAGAACGAAAGCGCTACTAGCGTGCGTTCGAGCAGCGCTCTGATCCGTGAAGCAATCCGTGAAGCATCCGTGATGCATCAGTATAAGCCATGACTAACAACAACATGCAAACTATACCAACTCGAATGAAATAAGGGCGGAATGAATTGAACCCCAGGCAAGCTAGTAATCGCAAAGCACTCGGCACTGCGCCACAATAGCAAAAGGTGAGGGAAATGCATATTGGATACAATATTATTACGTCATAAGTTTCTGAAGTGTCAACTACTATGAAATACAGTGATAAAATACCTTTAATAATGATTAACAAGAAAATTAAAACTTAAAAACAATCATTTGAATAAGTCATTAATTAGCTTTCAACTCAAAATCAGATATATTTTGCAATGCTACACAAGAATGGCACCAGTGACGTCATTAAGAAAGCCTGCTACGGGACTTGGGTATACTAATCAGGAACAACTCGCCACAATGGTTAAGTGCGCCGAGAAGCATGACAATGACTTTGTAAACAAATCGCCGACGCTAAAGAGGTCGCCGTCGATGTGCATCGATGAGCTTCCGATTTAATTGCCAGTTTTGTGTTATTGTTTGTTAGTTTTTTTGGGAAAAATTATTATTTTTCATGATAATATACAGCATAGTGTTATATAGCCACAGACAAATTATACAATACTCCTAATGTTGAAAACAAATGAATCGATTTTCAAAAATTGAGGGTCGCAACCACTAACTATGCCGCCGTTGATGTGCATCGATGAGCTTCCGATTTTATTGCCACTTTTTCCAATCGCTGTTAGTTTTAGAAGATCGCCGGGCATATAATCACAACAAGCAGAACGCACAATATATTTTCCACTCCATTGCGTAAAAAAACAATACGAGAAAAGCCCGCAGTTTGATGAGGACCAAAAGTACTTGCAAGTACCGATCGTTAAAGTGTGGAACGCTTATCAACTATAACTTGAAATCTCTTTCGGTAGGAAAGTTTTCATGCCAAATGTGATGAATTTACAATATATTTTGGTCTCGTCTGGCGATTTCAAGTGCTAACTCCATTTTTGTGGAAAAAGGTAATTATTTCCCTTTAACCATTGTCAGCAGAAGTTTGTTGGAAAAGGTCAGAGAGGAGCTGGAAGTTTCAGGATTCGATTATAAGGCGACAGCGAAGAGAAAATCCCACGCTCGACGATCGACGAAACCAATGCTCCACGTCAGCAGTGAAGGTGACGTCATGGCACCCCACTTTTTCCCTAAGGACCTCAGACTGAATACCGACGGCTACATCCGTGTTCTGAGCGAGGTGGTGATCGACCGGGTAGCCGCAGGGCAGTGTGTGGCAGCAAGACTCGGGGACCTGCCACACCAGCAGGAACACCCAGGCCTGGCTGTAGGGGAACTTCTTCGACCACACTGCACCAGACATTTGACCTTCCAACTCGCCTGACTGCAACCTCCTCGACTTCTCTGTGTCAAGCGCGGCGAACTGGGAGTCCAACGGATCCAGATGAAACACAAACGACGAGATGAAGCCGGGATCACCAGGGCCTTCAGGGGCCCAAGTCGGGAAACAGTGTCGAAGGACTGTGGCCAGTTTCGAGGTCACCTCGAGGCTGTCATCGAAGCCAAAGGCGGATTCATCGAGTGAGATAGACAGCGCATGTCGTGAAGACATACTGACCAGGTTCGGTGAATATATCTATAAAAACGCGGTGTTCAATTTTTTGTGAGACAGTAATCTTGCGAACGAATACTGTCCGCACCCTGCATGTGACCTGTACACCAGGCAAAGCATCATGTAGCTGAGACAAAGACAAGATCTGCCCTGGCACATTACATACCAGTAAGGCGCCGCAGTTGGCGATGAACGAACGAGCGCCAACCAAATGTATGGTGAATTTCAACTCGATCGGGCAAGTAGATTATGCGATACAAAAAAAAGGTGAGCACATGCGCACGTGCAGAGGCACCCCCTGACTTGTGGGAAAGTGGCGGCTGAGAGGTCCCTATCCACACACCAAATTTGAACACAATCGGCTCAGCCGTTCCTGAGATATAAAATAGGGGTTTGCACGTGCGCACACGCAGGGTCACTCCACCCCCGACATGTGGGAAAGTGGCGGCTGAGGGGTCCCTAACCACACACCAAATTTGCACATAATCTGCCCAGCCGTTGCGGAGTTTTTGCGAGAAACCACCTTTCAACACCCCTCACGCGGCACGCGGCACGCGCCACGCGCAGTGGTAGTCACCCACATGAGTCAGCACTGGTCTCAAACAGGGTAGGTTGGATAGGGCTGCTCAACAAAGAAGTCCGCTTGTCAATCGGACCAGCGGTTGCAGAGATATTAGCTTCTCAAAAGCGTCGCCACGGGTTGGGCCGGGCCGGGTTGGGCCGCTCATACTCAGATTTTTGCCATACACCACAGAAGGACGAGCGAGCGCGAAATTCCCATGTGGCTGTGTGACAATCAAAGTTGGCATACTCAGTTCAGCCAGCACCAATACCATGGCAATCAAAACCTATCGTTCAGTATCTTTTTATATTTCCGGAATCTATTTGGTAATTTTGCAGATAGTTACTGCATGGATAAGGAGACTAAGGATGGACACTGCAGCCTAAGGATAGTTGTATTTTCCATCAACCTCACCTGTACAAATGTGTTTAAACTCAATCTTCCTCCTAAGTCCCCACCATCAGCCTTCTTGGTCATGTGAAGGAGATATTACATGGGAATATTGTCACCACAAGATTCATTTAGCCACACAAAAATGATTAAACATTTTCTGTTTTGGTTGAAGAAATTAAATGAGGAATCACTTTATTCCATTGTCTAATTAACCAGATTGATTGAGACTTCATCACCAAGTTGCAATTTCAGTGCTTCATCATTGTATTTATATCAGCATTTCTTTGACCCACTCTAAACGAGAACTTCTGGTTCCATTACCAATGCAGATTTTGACTCAGTACTCGGTAGCATACCCAGGATTCACTCCAGGAGGGGGACATTTTTTTATCAGGGGGCATAAAGTACCCCACACCAAAAAAAAAATCAACGAATTTGGCCCACTATATTTTTAAAAGGGCATATTTTCACAATTTTTCTCTTAAAAAATATATAAATCATTCATTTTTTACCAAAGGGGGCACATACAGACCTTAAAGGGGGGGGGGGCAATTGCCCTGTTTTCCCCCCTTTGTGTATGTTTATGTGTTGACTATATCCTATTCAATGTATAATCTAACATCATTGTACCATATTAGAGCAATTAAACACAAAGTGTTATGCAATTTGAAGAAAAAAAAGAGATACAACTAAAAGTAAAAATTGTTGACCAGATGCCTTGGGCTGCTCATGGATGACTGACTAACCAGCCGGCTGACCAACATGACCAATTAAATTACTATAGATAATACATGGAAAGGGTAAAGGGGATATAAACTTTTTTTCAGAATGGCTTACAGAATGGCTTACATAACCCAACCTGGCCTGAATATATAACACTGAACCCATGAAACAGCACCCTACCAGGAATTGTGTGTGGATAGCATGTGGGCCCACTCCAGCTGCATGAGGGTCTCATGCGGCCACAGTGGGCCCACATGCAGCCACAGTGGGCCCACATGCAGCCACAGTGGGCCCACATGTGGTCACAGTGGGCCCACATGTGGCCACAGTGGGCCCACATGCTATCCACACACAATTCCTGGTAGGGCAAGGATGTCATAAAATAAATGCATACCAAAAGTTAGTAATGCCTGGTAGGTATTCCTTGCAGACTCAGGTATGAGAGTTCTATGGACCCACTCCCACTCTTTGATAAATCTAGTCTGGACCTTTTTCATGGACGGCTTTCCAAGGTCAGGACCTGCACTAAGCAGAGCTTGATGGGCAGGCCCTGACCCCTACTGTCCGCTCGGGCAATGCCTGGCAGCAGGCAGAATTTAGAGGCAAAAGTTGTATGTGCCTGACATACCTGGACATGGCCTGCACCACCCTCTGACGTCAACTGACCTTGAGTGTGACCGCTGCCACTGGCCGCAGGCCATCCCAGTCAGGGGCAAATAGCAAACGCTGAAGCAACTCGAACACGGCCTGCCACACTGGGAGAGGTCAAAAGCCCAGCACTCTCCCGACTGAGCTACAGGGGCAGACACTTTCACAAATTAATCAATAAATATTGATCAAACAAAATGTAACCTTCACTTTTAGACATTATTTATTGGGAGTTTTGTAAAATACTAACTGGAAAATTAAAGAGCAAAGGAACCTCAATTCATGGTCAATAATGATATCAATGCCAAGCTAATCAATGCACATCTATGTAAGGTGGTTCTGAATATGACAATATTTAAGCAAAGAGATGGGAAAGCAAACATGTTAAGTGGGTTGCCTGCCGCACACTGCTCCATTTGGCGTGCAATATCACTGTGAGTGTGAAATTCAGTATTTCTGCAGTGTTCAGCACAGAAAAAGCTCGCCCAGACCAGTTTTTTCCCCACCATTCTGAGGAGTTGATGCAGGCCAAATGGCATAGCTGCCTTTACACATCTGGGAAAAGGAAATAATTATATTTTTCAATAACACAGGGTCACAGGTGTGAACTCCAGATAAAACATGTCACCTGAACATTTTACGTCAAACACATCCTTTGCCTTACTTTAGATATTAATAAATAAAATTAAGATTTTTGAATTATTGATTGATTTCATCATACTCTACAATTCACTCAATAATGGCACAGATGTATCAGATCAAGATGCTGGAACACCTTCCCACAGAGTAGTCATATCAATATCTGCCTACATCACAGTTTACCCCAAGGCCGTACAAGAGTTTACCTCAGAGGTTCGACTTCCCCAAACGTAGACCGAATGTTTATACAGCTTTGGACCGAATGAAAGGATTACAAAATAGCTGTTCGTGCATACCTTGCTGTGTCCGTGAACTGGTTAAGTGTTATCCAATGCCCTATAACCAGTGCTATCAAGCTCCAGACGACACCAACCAACCACTTTCTGAACTTTGGTTGAACTTTGATACAAGAATAACCAAGGTAGAATAACAACGCAAAAACCCGCAAGGTCAAGGAACAGAAGCGAGCGAGAGAAATGATGCACACAGCACAATATTTTGGTGTCACAGAGGCGTATATACATCGGACAACTGATTTACGCCGTAGGGTATTTAGTGGGATATTTACTATTTAGCCCTGCAAAATACCTCATGGCCGTGAGGGAAACAGCCATATCTCAACCAAGCATTTCTACTACCGCTGCGAACTTTACACCTACGATCCTCTGTTCCGGATATCTTCCAATCGCCTGACACGTAAACCAGAACTGTTGAATATTCACTTGCCTTTGAAGCTGTCGTAATTATAATTGTTAAGCTGTCGTAATTATCCCTTCCTCACAGATCGGATTCGTATGTTCAGATGGCCAAATATACTTATATTTTCGGAAACAGCCAAACACCACTCCAAACGTTCCCCAAACTTGGCAACATACCGGATGCTAAGAACGTCCGTGAAATTGACGACTTATTCAGCGACTTATTCAGCGACGGATTCAGATTTGGCCCAAACCTCGGCCAAAGGGCCATTCTGGCACGCTGATCACGAATACGACCTTCATTTGCCTGTTCAATCATCAATGTCATCTGCAAGGTTAAATTCGACGTCAAAGGACGGGGTCGTTAGATATGGACGTTAGATACGGAAGGCTGTCACCATAGCTGTGACCACTTTGGAAAGGATCCGGCAATAAATTCGGGACATTATGCGGTACCTGTCCTTTGACCTCGAATTTGACCTCCAAGGTCAAGGGTTAGTGCACGGTGACCGGACGTTAGATATGGACTCTGTCTATCATCTGGGATTGGGTTTGGAAGGATCCGGCAATAAATTCGGGACGCTATGCGGTACCCCGTCCTTTGACTTCGAATTTGACCTCCAAGGTCAAAGGTCACGGGTCAGGTCACGGTGACGGACGTTAGATATGGACCCTATCATCTGGGATCACTTTGAAAGGATCCGGCAATAAATTCGGGACGTTATGCGGTACCCCATCCTTTGACCTCGAATTTCACCTTGAAGATTCCAACTTGAACAGGAAAATGAAGGTCATATTCGAGATCAGTGTGCCAGAATTGACATTGGGCTGAGGTTTGGGCCAAATCTGAATCCGTCGCTGAATAAGTCGCTGAATAAATTGCTAACCTCACGAACGTTCTTATAACATCCGGTATGTCGTCAAGTTTGGGGAGCATTTGGAGTGGTGTTCTCGAAAATATAAGTATATTTGGCCATCTGAACAAACGTATCCACGAATACGTTTGTCAATCCCTTCCTCACATATCGCGATATGTGAGGAAGGGATAATTACGACAGCTTAATAATTATAATTACGACAGCTGCAAAGGCAAGTGAATATTCAACAGTTCTGGTTTACGAGTCAGGCGATTTGAAGACCTCCGGAACGGAGGATCGTAGGCGTAAAGTTCGCAGCGGTAGTAGAAATGCTTGGTTGAGATATGGCCGTTTCCACCACGGCCATGGGGTATTTTGCAGGGCTAAATATCCCACTAAATACCCTACGGCGTAAGTCAGTTGTCCGATGTATATACGCGTCACAGAGTCGAAAATCGCACGCTTTGCGGAGTTGGGTAAATATTATTATGATATGGAGTACAAGTATACTTATCAGCT
Source organism: Chirona hameri (assembly GCA_036785665.1). Taxonomy (NCBI): domain Eukaryota; kingdom Metazoa; phylum Arthropoda; class Thecostraca; order Balanomorpha; family Balanidae; genus Chirona; species Chirona hameri. The sequence continues at coordinate 60,902 of JAXIVJ010004518.1, forward strand.
AAAAAAAACATCAAAAGAACTATAAGACGTAATTTACATGAATTTTAAATATATATTTGTCGTTTTAGTTCAATAATGGAGTCGTAATGGACACCACTTTTAAGGACACGGGAGCATGCGGTCACGCCATTTAGAACATGATAGATGGCGCTAGTGCTCCTTTATAGATGACGCTACCTCAGTCACATTTGACAGGCATCTGGGGCCTTGCTTCAGCCCACCAGGGCCTTGACGCCTCACCACGTTGATTTCGGTCACGACTCACGCATTTGATTAATTTGATCCATACGAGCTGCGGAAAAGTGGCGTAGGTATAAGGCAAGTTTTGGTTCCTTGCTTGCACGTTTCTCATCTTTGCTATATGCGTCCATGGAATTAGCTCCTTTTCAGCGATTTTACCGTAACTATAGTGGTTTAAGTTCAGCCAGGTGGTTATTATAAGTACTTTATACCGGAAGTTAGTAAAACAACATTATTTTACTAACTTAGCCTTAAGGGCGGGTACAGCCGTGAACGCGGTCATGTCCCATACACGTCAACGTCCTGGTGCCGTGATTTGTGCTCCCAAACGGGGCTGATGCGTCAGTGCAGGCACGTAGCCAAGGGGGGGGGGGAGGGTGCGCACCCTCCCCTTGGAGGCCCCTTTTCGGCGGCGGAGGGACAGCGCGCCGAGAAGGGCCCACGAGACCGCGCGAAGCGCGGTATCATGGGCTCTTTACCACGCGAATCGAGGTCTTTAGAGAGTTTAGAGCACTTCAGAGGTCCTTTAGGGCCACCAGGACCCTCTCTGAAAGACCAGAGGGCCCCTTGGATGTTCCAAAGAGCCCTGTGCATGTCAGAGGGGCTCCTGGCCAGACTGAAAGGGCCCCTGAGCGGATCAGAGGGCCCCCTGAACACGTCGAATGGGCCCCTAGCCAGCACAGAGGGGCCCCTGGGCAGGTCGAAAGGCCCCTGAGCATGTCGGCAGGGCGACAAAGCAGCCAGAACAGTTCCTTGCCAGGTCATAAGGGCCCCTGAGCAAGTCGGAGGGCCCTTGGACAGACTCCAGAGGGTCCCTGGGAAGTTCAAAGGCCCCCTGTGCAGGTCAGAGGGGCCCCTGACCAGACCGAAAGGGACCCTAGGTGGGGCAGGACGGCCCCTGAACATGCCGAATGGGCCCCTAATCAGCACGGCCGTCTTGACCCACCTAGGGCCCCTAATTAGCACGGAGGTCATAAGGGCCCCTGAGCAGGTTGGAGGGCCCTTGGACAGACCCCAGAGGGTCCCTGGGAAGTTCAAAGGCCCCATGTGCAGGTCAGAGGGGCCCCTGACCAGACCGAAAGGGCCCCTAGGTGGGTCAGAACGGCCCCTGAACATGCCGAATGGGCTCCTAATCAGGACGGAGGAGCCCCAGGGAAGGTCAGAGGGCCCTCGGAGCATGTCTCAAGGCGACAAAGCAGCCAGCACACTCCCTTGCCAGGTCGGAAGGGCCCCTGGACAGACCAGAGGGGCCCTGGAAAGTTCGAAATGCCCCTGTGCATATCGGAGGGGCCCCTGACCAGACCGAAAGGGCCCCTGGGTGGGTAAGAAGGGCCCCTGAACATGCCGAATTGGCCCCTAGCCAGCACGGAGGTGCCCCAGGGCAGGCCGGAGGGCCTCCTGAGCATGTCGGCAGGGCGACAAAGCAGCCAGCACAGTCCGACCAGAAGAATCGCTGGGTAGATCGGAGGGGCTCCTGGGCAAGTCAGAGAGGCCCCTGGGCCCTGGCTAGACCGAAACGGTCCCTGGGCCGGTCGGAATGGCCCTTGCACATGCCGGATGAGATCCTAGTCAGACTGGAGGGGCCACTGGGCAGGTCGGAGGGGCCCCTAATCATGTAGGCAGAGTGATAAAGCAGCCAGTTCAGTCCCTGGCCAGGTCGGAAGGACCTCTGAACAGGCCGAATGGGCCCATTGACACACAAGAGGGGCTTCTTGGAAGGTCAGAGGAGTCCCTGGTCAGACCGGAAGGCCCCAAAGCATGCAGAGATCCCAAATGAAGATGAAATACAAAGAGGACTTACTCCACAAGACAAATATTAAAATATGAGCTTTCGGATATATTGTAACACGAACTTCGTCTTCGATAAAGAAGCATTCAGTAACAGGTCATTGCTCGTCTTTAAGATGAGCAATGATGGCATGCTACCGAATGCCTCTTAATCGCTAACGAAGGGTGTTACAATATACCCGCAAGCTCCGGTTTTAATTTTTCTTGTAGAGTAAGCCCTCTTTGTATTGAATATATATCACCCACTCCCACGGGTGGAGTTTCCTATTCACATGGTGTGACCACTGCCCCACCAACTTTGTGTTATGCCCCACCAACTTTTGTCAGATTTGAAGGTTTCCTGGCATTAATATGGCAGCTTTTCACCTCAATAATGGAAAACATCCGGCCAATATGGGCATTTGCTCCACCAACTTTTTCTGGAAAGCTCCACCCATGCTCACTCCACATCATGTCTTTTCACGGATCCCAGATGAGTCCTTGAACAGGTCAGAAGGGCGTTGAAAAGGTCGGAGGGGCCCCTAGACGATCTGAAGGGACCCTGGGCCTTTCAACAGTAAGAATGCAGTTGTCCAGGGAATTAAACTCAAAATGTTTGCGCCGCTCCGCGGCGCAATTTAACTACAAATTAAATTATATGCGGGTTAAAGGAAAAAAAACGGTCCATTTATCGGCGCATTTATGTGTTATGTTGCTACTTCTCTATATAATTGGGCAAAATAGTTCACTTTAACACTTTTTTACCACACTTTTAAATGCACAATAACATTTTTAGAGGTCCGCACCATACGCAATGTGACGCATTGATGAGAATGCATATCTAGGACATAAGACTCCAAATTTTCGTGACGCTCCGCGGCGCAATTTGTTTAAAAGTTCCAGGTATTGAGCTTTAAAAAATATTCCAAGTTGGTATAGCTGATTCCAAATTGTTGTCGCTCGTTCCAAAGTTGATATGGCAGTTTGCTAACTCCAGCTCCTAAAAGTTGGTATGGGCCATGCCATACCTGTCATACTGCATTTTCCATCCGTGTAACGTGCCTTTCAATCCGTTTTGTTTGGACCTTTCAACGCTTGTGAAGGGGCCCTTTCGAGGCACCGCCCCCCCCCCCCTGGACGAAATCCTGGCTACGTGACTGCGCCAGTGTTTGAGAGCTGCAACAGCAATGCTGTTATATCGTCTGCGGCCAGATGCAGGCCAATGCTGTTATATCGTCTGCGGCCAGATGCAGGCCGTGATTCCACCCGACCTCATTGACAAGAGGATGGCGGATGACCAGTAAATACTAGTCCAGACCGCAATGTAGTCTGGCACTAAACGGCGTACAATCGATAATTCGACAATCAACCAGCTCAGTTGGATGAGTATTGACTGGCCGTTCTCCCTTTGTATTATCCACCTCACTTCTCTTTCTAGACTCTGTACAAACCAATCACAAGTTATCAAATATCTGTATTTGGTATATATATATATAAGCTCCGTACAAAGTCTGCGACTAGTCACACCATTTGTATACAATTTGTACCTTATCAAATGAGTAGAAAAGACTGAATATCACAGCCTGCTAGCACCAAGAGGTCGCCTATTACAGTCTACGAAAAGCCACATCAAAACGGTGGTTTGTGCCCTGTTCAACAATATGCCTGTAACCAGACAAATACATTGCAGTCGAAGCCTATCACGAATCACCACTAGAAACGTTTCCCCATGCACGCCAAGCCCAAAATATAAAACCCTCAACAAACCAGACCACAGCACCGTATCGCGGGCCTGACATACGCAATGTACCAAACCCAAGCTCGATACACGTTGTAAGCTCGTTGTTAGCCTGTACCGCCTACAGCTCATCCTTCTCCCCACTCTGTCTCGGCTCCTCCTTCTGTACCGCATCCTCCCCCTCTCCCTCATCACGTTTCCCGAACGATGTATCAAGCAGATCCCTCTCAACCTGTTCAATTAGCCGCCGCTGCGCGTCGGGGTCGTCTTCAAACAGCTCCTCCAGCACGGCGAACACCCGGCGCCGCTCCTCCGGGAACCTGACCAGCGCCCGCCGGTAAAACCCCACCGTCTCCGACAAAACCTCCGGCCACGGCGTGGGCTCGAACCCGAGCTGTTCGCGGGCGCGCCGCCAGCTGACCGGACCACGGTACACTGACGGGAAAAAGCGCGCCGCGCTTTCGCTCTGTACGTCCTGCGTTACCACACTGTGCACCCCCAGCTCACGGGCCATCTCAGCCAGCAGCTCGGCCAGGCGGAAGTCACGGTCCAGCGCGAGGTTGAACGCCTGTCCCTTCAGCTGCGGCGCGCGACGCAGCGCCGCCGTCAGCGCGCGCGCCACGTCCGAGACGAACACGTAGCTGGTGCGCAGTGTTCGCACCGATGGCGGGATGGGTACTGGGCGCTGCAGCACCCCGGCGTACTGCACCCACAGCTGGTAGATCCACCAGCGGCGGGTGGTGTCGCGCGGCCCGATCACGTCCGGCAGGCGCAGTACGAGGTGAGGCACGGCGCGCGACCGCAGCAGCTCCTCGGCGGAGAGTTTCCCCTCGCCGTACGAGTCTCGCCCGGCCAGCTCCCGCCGCCGGCGCCGGTCGGAGGGACGCACGGCAGACTCCTCGTGGGAGAGAACGCCGGTACCGGGCTCACACACCTGGCGGGCGGGGGGGGGGGGGGGGGGTCAGGTGAGGACACTACACAGTATACACATCACACACATGATCCGGCAGACACGGTCAGCTCTAGACCATGCTGATGAGTGTCAACACTAAAACCACTCCCAACAATGGGTGGGATCGAAGCTTCACAGGTGTCTGTCAATGGTTGGTAATCACGCACGAAAAACTGTCTCCCTGCCCTGTACTAGGGGGCATACTAATGTACTGTACTGATAGGAAAGGCAGTGCCGTACATGAGTTCAATGAAGGGTTAACGACAGATGCTAATTTCTGATCATAACTTCCGAAAGTTGAACACACAAAATAAGGCAGTCGCCACCAGTCCCGGTCTTTAACTCACCTCATACACCGAATCAGAGCTAATGAGCACATAGTACTTCATCTTCTCCGCCAGAGCGTCAAGCGCCTGGCCCACGGCGTCGGCGTCATACCCGCTGAAGTCGATCACAAAGTCCCATTGCTTGACATCGCGCTGGGCTGCCATCAGATCGGCACAGCCCATCAGCGGGTTGCCGGCCGGGCAGTGGCGGCATGGCGTGTACCGGTCACACGTGAGTCGGCGCACGTGAGGCAGCACGCGGTCACGCACATCGAACCGCTCAGAGCCGCGGTTCACGATCGTCACGATGTAGCGCCGCTCTTTCAGTAGGGCCGTCACGCACTCGGCGCCGACGAAGCCGTTTCCGCCGAGCACGAGCACCTGCAGTGGTGGCAGGTCGTCCGTGGCTGCGGCCGCGGGGACGGCCAGCAGCGGCAGCAGCAGTAGCACGGGCAGGCACGCCGACAGCATCATGAGGGAGGACGATTGGACTGCCTCCTGGCGAAAGAACATGGAGAAAAATCGGTGAAAATGGGCTTGCCTGTTTGGGAATCCCAAGCCTACTGGTAAATCAGTGAATATATTATAAGTATTTTTAGTTTTCCAAATGACTTGAATGGGGAGATCACGAAATTGACCTGACCTTAGGCTACCGATACAAACAAAAAACGAGATAATATAATTATACCTGTACATATGACATGCATAACGTGATGTGAGTTGAAAATCGATCGGTCAAACACCGCGGCTATGGAACGACCTCAAACTGATTTGATGGTGGGGTACTTCGATGCGACCTTGTAACCTGACCTGGGATGACCTGAGATGACCCGAGGTCAAACAAATTGCACATCGTGAGCAATACATGGGCAAGAACCATGCGAAAAAGGCGGCGCAGACTGTACTGCTGTTTTAGCCATGTTTAGCTTATTCGTATTATCTATTTACGTTTGCTGTGTTCAGTGCCGGTGTTCACTGTTCAGCTTGCTGTGTTCAGTGCCGGTGTTCACTGTTCAGCTTGCTGTGTTCAGTGCCGGTGTTCACTGTTCAGCTTGCTGTGTCCAGGGCCGGTGTGCCCTGTTCAGCCGCCTTTCGCTCACTGTGGGCCGCAGACGGGTTATCGGTGTCGCCGCGCACTGAAGCTGTGTGTTTGCCGGACTGCAGAGATCGTTAACAATCAATCACCAGCAGTCTTTAAGGACTTTAAAGATCAGTGGTTTGTGTGGATGACAGTCAAACCCTGACTTCTAGGTGACTCTTTATTTTTTTCCTGGAAATTTGCTCTCTTTTCACCTGATCTTACCAGCATTGTAGTTAAAATGATTCCATTTTCCTCACAATAATTCAATATCTATTACAAACCAGGATTTATTACTTTCAAAGAAGAATTATTTTCCAAAAATGAACATTTTAATTTTCCTAACAATACAATTTTACTCTACACATATGGATTTTTACTCTCCGGGACCAGGTCATGAAACGAAAAATCCAACACTGGTCATGGTCAATCAATTTTCATCTAGAGGTCAACGGTCTAGGTCACGGAGACGAATACGATTTTTGTTTAGGACAGTGTACCCTTAAGTTTGTTTTAGTTTACCGTCCGATTTGCTCGCAAAGGGTCTCAAATGAATCGTCCAGATTTCGTCACAGAAAACAAAATCAGCTATACCTCGTTCCACTTCAAGTTTGCGGCCAAAGCGCTTTCAGCAATTCGCATTGCATTTGAATTTTGCAATTAAACCTAAAATTAATTGTGATTTTATTTTGCCTCCTGCTAATATTAAAGCGCTTCAGCTGCAAACTTGGAGTGGATTGAGGTATAGTTTCAGGCAGTTATAGTTTTAGAGGGTACACCGGCTTAAACAAAATTGTATTCTTCTCTGTGACCTTGGTCCTTGACCTTTGACCTCTGAATGAAAATGTATCGACCGTGACGCAAGTTGGCGTGACAACGATTCATTTGAGGCCCTTTGTGAGCAAATCGGACGGTAAACGAAAACAAAACTAGAGGGTACACCGGTTTACAAATTTTGTATTCGTCTCTGTGACCTTGATGTTTGACCTCTGCATGCAAATGTATTGACCGTGGCACAAGCTGGTGTGATGACGATTCATTTGAGGCCCGTTGGGACCGAATCGGACGGTAAACGGGAGAAAATAGAGGGTACACTGTGTGGTTCTCTTTTGTGGCATTTTGATGACCTCTGGAGGTTCCCTACACCCTAGTGAAAAACTGATAGCAAATTCATGCATAACTCAACAAGATATAACATAACACAACAAAACATATGCTTAGTTTAGGGCAAATTAGAATGTGATGCTGAAAACTAATATGAATACGGTGATGTATGTTATACGATATGATGTATGTTATGTATGTTATGTATGTTATTATTATGTTAACTTATGTATGTTATGTATGTATGTTATGTATGTTAACTTATGTATTTACATGTCTGTCAGTTTTACATTTACATGTCTGTCAGACATGTAAATACATAACTGCTCCTATCAGTTCATATGAAATAAAACAGGAAACATAAACAGTGTGACACCAAATGAAGATACCAAAATGAGGTCATTTGAAATGACAATAAATACTATAATCAACATCATCTGTTGCTAGATGAAGATGGGAATTTGAATTAGAAGTTTGCCATGCAATGAGTTAAATTCCAAGGATAGTAAATAGGTACATAATAGTAATACAAATGGCATTACCCTAACAACCTTTTATGAGGAGTGTTCTAGGAGATTGTAGGGTGTTCACTGTGTACACAATACAAATGTTATTTCTCCTGAAACACTGCAGGGGAGGGTAAACTGCTGTAACCCTGGACACATCCTAACCTCAGCCTTTTCATGCTATCAGAATGTCAAGACCATATATATAAGGTAGAACTGTCCCTGCTGCACAAAATCTGCCATGTCATTGAGGGCATACTTATATCCAGCATAGCAAGCTAAATATAAGAAACACTACTTCACAAGTGACATACATGTAAAGTACTTATCAATAATGCATGTCAGACAGTATCAAGTGTCATAATAATGACAAGGAAACTCACAGTGATCCAAAAAGTAATGCCCCTGGTCACTGGTGACATCACCAGGGGCATTTATTGAACAGCTTATAGAACAGCTTATCCAAAAATGGGTATGCTCGTTCCAAAAAATGGGTACGGAAATTGACCATGACTAAACGTGATCCACTCATTGATTGGTGCATCAACGCATTGTGCCAATGACGTCATCAGATTCAGCACCCTTGACTTTATTGATAGCATGAGCATTACGAAAATCCAAGGTTTCTTGAGAATTGTATTGAAGTTGCACGATCTCGGGCAACACTTTTTGCCGCCAAGAGCAATACAATTTGAAAGACATGATGGATTTCCGTAATGCACACATTGTCAATAGAATCAAGGGTATTGAGTTTGATGACGTCATTGGCACAATGTGTTGGTGCACCAATCAATGCATGGATCACGTTTAGTCATGGTCAATTTCCGTACCCATTTTTGGAACGAGCGTACCCATTTTTGGAAGTAGCATACACATTTTTGGAAGTAACGTTTCCATTTTTGGGTATGGTGTTCCAAAAATGGAAAATTCCAAAAATGGGTCCAGATTACCATAGTTCACCCGACTGAGGTATTGGGATGACAATGGTGAACAGCCTGTCAGAATGTAAGCAATACTTATGCGCTAAAGCACTGTGCGTCAGCAGCATTGCAAGCAAGCATTCAAGCACTGCATCCTGATAGCAATAGCATGAAATGTTTGAGGTTAGGACGTGTCTGAAGATTGGACTTTTGCTAATGGACATCACCGACAACTGACACTACAACTTGAACTCACCCACCTCAACATCACAGTTGGACAGCGTCGACAAGACTGCCGGCTGCTGAAGGAAAAGTTAACAAAGGCTGTGAAAATCAGAATTTATCGCATGACTGACGCAGATCAAAACCCGTGCGGAAATTATCACGATCGGTACCGTGACAAAACGAAAACAAAACAGGCTAATCGCAGAGTGGCACGGTAGATGCAGGGGGATGTTATGCCTATCTCCATAACGTCTCCACCCTGTCCAATGACGTCATGGTCCTATGATGTCATAGTCACGGTTTCCACCAATGGGGAGGCCGAATCGGGAGCGTTCGAGACTGGCGCGGCCGCCATGTTTGTGTACAGGGGCGGGGCTTGACCTTATATGGGCATGGGCCTCCCACTTTTTGCATTCCTCGCTTTGACATCGCCTAGCGGCTCACCCTTGCAATTTAGGACAAAATTTCCGAAGAGAGAGCTGTAGAGCATATTTAAATATATCATTTAGTGCTAAATTCATCCAGATGGAACCTAAGCTAATCAAATGGTAGGAAGCAAAAGTAAGCCAATTTAACACTATTTGAATAGGGAGCAAGTGACGTCACATGCCTGTGACGTCACGCCGTTTGCTGCATACCCGGACGGGTCTACTTATCCAGGGCCTTGCGGTAGGGTCCGTATCATAAGTGCCACCGATTCATAAGTGCCACAGCTTATAAGTGTCACAATGAATAAGTGCCCTGAGCCCTGTTCGGCTGCCGGCTCTCACGCTAGCCAGTGCTAGTGGGCTCGCAGGTTGCCTAGCAACGTGCGATTCACCAATCAGGAGCGAGCAAACGATGACGACACGCGCACAGTTTCATGTACGCGTGCCCCCTTACGTGACGTCACGTGCTCGCGCGCGAGCGGCATTCCAGCGATTGAAAAAGAGCGCTAGCATGGCTTGCTAACGGGTTTGCTCGCCGGTGTTCGGCGGCCGTGAGCTGACGTCACTCATTATGACGACACTGCCCTGTGTGACGTCGGTGAGCTCTCTCGCGAGAGCCGGCCGCCGAACAGCGCTCTGAGCCCTGTTCGGCTGCCGGCTCTCACGCTAGCCAGTGCTAGTGGGCTCGCAGGTTGCCTAGCAACGTGCGATTCACCAATCAGGAGCGAGCAAACGATGACGACACGCGCACAGTTTCATGTACGCGTGCCCCCTTACGTGACGTCACGTGCTCGCGCGCGAGCGGCATTCCAGCGATTGAAAAAGAGCGCTAGCATGGCTGGCTAACGGGTTTGCTCGCCGGTGTTCGGCGGCCGCGAGCTGACGTCACTCATTATGACGACACTGCCCTGTGTGACGTCGGTGAGCGCTCTCGCGAGAGCCGGCCGCCGAACAGCGCTCAGCTGCCGGGCGGCGTTGTTCTATTACCCGAGCGCTGTTCGGCGGCCGGCTCTCGCGAGAGCGCTCACCGACGTCACGTCGGCAGTGTCGTCATAATGAGTGACGTCAGCTCGCGGCCGCCGAACACCGGCGAGCAAACCCGTTAGCAAGCCATGCTAGTACGTGCGTCAAACTAGCAGCAGATCGATATTGCCCAATATCTGGCAGTAGTGCCAGATATTGGGCAATCTACAATTGTGAAGTCCGTCGCCTCAGAATCGCCTGAAACTTGGCAGGTAAGTCCTCCTTGCCACACTGAACACGAAAAATATAAAATTAGCCTGGAACAATGGCTAATTTCAGAGTTATACCATTTTAGATATCTACAAATTTGAGGCCCGTCGCCTTAGAATCGCCTGAAACTTGGCAGGTAATTCCTCCTTGCCACGCTGAACACGAAAAACGTAAAATTAGTCTGGAACAATGGCTACTTTCAAAGTTATACCGTTTTAGATATCTACAGTTTTGAGGCCCGTCGCCTTAGAATCGCCTGAAACTTAGCAGGTAGATCCTCCTTGCCACGCTGAACACGAAAAACGTAAAATTAGCCTGGAACAATGGCTACTTTCAGAGTTATACCGTTTTAGATATCTACAGTTTTGAGGCCCGTCGCCTTAGAATCGCCTGAAACTTAGCAGGTAGATCCTCCTTGCCACGCTGAACACGAAAAAGGTAAAATTAGTCTGGAACAATGGCTACTTTCAAAGTTATACCGTTTTAGATATCTACAGTTTTGAGGCCCGTCGCCTTATAATTGCCTGAAACTTGGCAGGTAATTCCTCCTTGCCACGCTGAACACGAAAAACGTAAAATTAGCCTGGAACAATGGCTACTTTCAGAGTTATACCGTTTTAGATATCTACAGTTTTGAGGCCCGCCGCCTTAGAATCGCCTGAAACTTAGCATGTAGATCCTCCTTGCCACGCTGAACACGAAAAACGTAAAATTAGCCTGGAACAATGGCTACTTTCAGAGTTATACCGTTTTAGAGATCTACAGTTTCGAGGCCCGTCGCCTCAGAATCGCCTGAAACTTGGCAGGTAAGTTCTCCTTGCCACGCTGAACACGTAAAACGTAAAATTAGCCTGGAATAATGGCTACTTTAAGAGTTATACCGTTTTAGATATCTACAGTTTTGAGGCCCGTCGCCTTAGAATCATCTGAAACTTGGCAGGTAAGTCCTCCTTGCCACGCTGAACACGAAAAACGTAAAATTAGTCTGGAACAATGGCTACTTTCAAAGTTATACCGTTTTAGATATCTACAGTCTTGAGGCCCGTCGCCTTAGAATCGCCTGAAACTTAGCAGGTAGATCCTCCTTGCCACGCTGAACACGAAAAACGTAAAATTAGTCTGGAACAATGGCTACTTTCAAAGTTATACCGTTTTAGATATCTACAGTTTTGAGGCCCGTCGCCTTAGAATCGCCTGAAACTTAGCAGGTAGATCCTCCTTGCCACGCTGAACACGAAAAACGTAAAATTAGTCTGGAACAATGGCTACTTTCAAAGTTATATCGTTTTAGATATCTACAGTTTTGAGGCCCGTCGCCTTAGAATTGCCTGAAACTTAGTAGATAGATCCTCCTTGCCACGCTGAACACGAAAAACGTAAAATTAGCCTGGAACAATGGCTACTTTCAGAGTTATACCGTTTTAGAGATCTACAGTTTCGAGGCCCGTCGCCTCAGAATCGCCTGAAACTTGGCAGGTAAGTCCTCCTTGCCACGCTGAACACGAAAAACGTAAAATTAGCCTGGAACAATCATGACCACTCTGGAGGACAGATGGATTTGTTGTGATATGATAGAAACATGAAATCCTAACGACATCGAGTCTGTACCGACAAAAAATTCAAGAACAAGGAGTAATAGCCTGAAGCTAACTACTATGCAAGCATCAGCACTGTACCTATGAGAGGACAATGTTTTTTTTTTCTGTCCAGGGTGGTCAACATGTGGAACTAGTTAACTCAATGTCCTAGCATTGGGAAATTTGGGTGGAAAACGACACCCTATGGATACTATTTTCCACTCCTTTTCCTGAGTTTTACAGTGAATTTTACACTCCTTATTTTATAATGCATTGGATAATTGGAACCCTGACACTGATTTATGAGTGTAATGATGGGGACAGCCTGTGCAGGGAAAGACAGGTGGGAATTTAACTAATTCTGGCAAGGAGGTAACAAAGTCAAGTTCATGTTTTTTTTGGTTGAATTGTCCACTCTTTATGCTTATTTTTAGCCAGCATTTTCCACTCTGCACCCCAGCTCCAAAGAAATCATAGGACCGAGTTAACTGAAGAGGTCGTCACGTCACGAGCGCCAGCGTCAACACATTCAAAAACAGCTATGCCAGACTATGCTCAAACCGAATGAGAAGATGCTGCACCTAACGAGCACCCTACTCCCTTTCCTCTTGATCCTATCTATCTACTAGCAGTATAAGCAGTACATACCGTACACAGCCTGATCCTTAAAACGGCGAATTATGTATGGCGTACGCTATGCATAGTTCCCTTCAAGAGCAGCACTGTTATTGTTGGATTAGGGGGCGTAGACAAGAGCAGCACGTGTCGGTTTCCTTTATTTTGAAACGACTGCGCAGGAATTGTAAGCATTCCGCGTCAAGTTAGCCAGATATTCAACTGACAGACATTCAAAACTGGAAACGGAATTACTTTAGAAGTAGCCCGTGTTCCAGACTAATTTTACGTTTTTCGTGTTCAGCGTGGCAAGGAGGACCTACCTGCAAATTTGCAGGCGATTCTGAGGCGACGGGCCTCACAACTGTACATCTGGTAAACTGTATAACTCTGAAAGTAACCATTGTTCCAGGCCATTTTTTTATTTTTCGTGTTCAGTGTGGCAAGGAGGACCTACCTGCCAAGTTTCAGTCGATTCTAAGGCGACGGGCCTCAAAACTGTAGATCTCTAAAACGGCATAACTCTGAAAGTAACTATTGTTCCAGACTAATTTTACGTTTTTCGTGTTCAGCGTGGCAAGGAGGATCTACCTGCTAAGTTTCAGGCGATTCTAAGGCGACGGGCCTCAAAACTGTAGATCTCTAAAATGGTATAACTCTGAAAGTAGCCATTGTTCCAGGCTAATTTTACGATTTTCGTGTTCAGCGTGGCAAGGAGGACTTACCTGCTAAGTTTCAGGCGATTCTAAGGCGACGGGTTTCAAAACTGTAGATATCTAAAACGGCTTAACTCTGAAAGAAGCCATTGTTCCAGACTAATTTTACGTTGTTCGTGTTCAGCGTGGCCAGGAGGACTTACCGGCCAAGTTTCAGGCGATTCTAAGATGACGGGCCTCAAAACTGTAGATATCTAAAACGGTATAACTTTGAAAGTAGCCATTGTTCCAGACTAATTTTACGTTTTTCGTGTTCAGCGTGGCAAGGACGACTTACTTGCCAAGTTTCAGGCGATTCTGAGGCGACGGGCCTCAAAACTGTAATTATCTAAAATGGTATAACTCTGAAATTAGCCATTGTTCCAGGATAATTTTATATTTGTCGTGTTCAGTGTGGCAAGAAGGACCTACCTGCTAAGTTTCAGGCGATTCTGAGGCGACGGGCCTCATAACTGTAGATCTCTAAAACGGTATAACTCTGAAAGTAGCCATTGTTCCAGGCTAATTTTACGATTTTCGTGTTCAGCGTGACAAGGAGGACTTACCGGCCAAGTTTCAGGCGATTCTAAGGCGACGGGCCTCAAAACTGTAGATATCTAAAATGGTATAACTCTGAAAGTAGCCATTGTTCCAGGCTAATTTTACGATTTTCGTGTTCAGCGTGGCAAGGAGGACTTACCTGCTAAGTTTCAGGCGATTCTAAGGCGACGGGTTTCAAAACTGTAGATATCTAAAACGGTTTAACTCTGAAAGAAGCCATTGTTCCAGACTAATTTTACGTTGTTCGTGTTCAGCGTAGCCAGGAGGACTTACCGGCCAAGTTTCAGGCGATTCTAAGGCGACGGGCCTCAAAACTGTAGATATCTAAAACGGTATAACTTTGAAAGTAACCATTGTTCCAGACTAATTTTACGTTTTTCGTGTTCAGCGTGGCAAGGACGACTTACTTGCCAAGTTTCAGGTGATTCTGAGGCGACGGGCCTCAAAACTGTAGTTATCTAAAATGGTATAACTCTGAAATTAGCCATTGTTCCAGGCTAATTTTATATTTGTCGTGTTCAGTGTGGCAAGAAGGACCTACCTGCTAAGTTTCAGGCGATTCTGAGGCGACGGGCCTCATAACTGTAGATCTCTAAAACGGTATAACTCTGAAAGTAGCCATTGTTCCAGGCTAATTTTACGTTTTTCGTGTTCAGCGTGGCAAGGAGGATCTACATGCTAAGTTTCAGGTGATTCTAAGGCGACGGGCCTCAAAACTGTAGATATCTAAAACGGTATAACTCTGAAAGTAGCCATTGTTCCAGGCTAATTTTACGTTTTTCGTGTTCAGCGTGGCAAGGGGGAATTACCTGCCAAGTTTCAGGCAATTCTAAGGCGACGGGCCTCAAAACTGTAGATATCTAAAACGGTATAACTTTGAAAGTAGCCATTGTTCCAGACTAATTTTACGTTTTTCGTGTTCAGCGTGGCAAGGAGGATCTACCTGCTAAGTTTCAGGCGATTCTAAGGCGACGGGCCTCAAAACTGTAGATATCTAAAACGGTATAACTTTGAAAGTAGCCATTGTTCCAGACTAATTTTACGTTTTTCGTGTTCAGCGTGGCAAGGAGGACTTACCTGCCAAGTTTCAGACGATTCTAAGGCGACGGGCCTCAAAACTGTAGATATCTAAAACGGTATAACTCTGAAAGTAGCCATTGTTCCAGGCTAATTTTACGTTTTTCGTGTTCAGCGTGGCAAGGAGGATCTACCTGCTAAGTTTCAGGCGATTCTAAGGCGACGGGCCTCAAATTTGTAGATATCTAAAATGGTATAACTCTGAAATTAGCCATTGTTCCAGGCTAATTTTATATTTGTCGTGTTCAGTGTGGCAAGAAGGACCTACCTGCTAAGTTTCAGGCGATTCTGAGGCGACGGGCCTCATAACTGTAGATCTCTAAAACGGTATAACTCTGAAAGTAGCCATTGTTCCAGGCTAATTTTACGATTTTCGTGTTCAGCGTGACAAGGAGGACTTACCGGCCAAGTTTCAGGCGATTCTAAGGCGACGGGCCTCAAAACTGTAGATATCTAAAACGGTATAACTTTGAAAGTAGCCATTGTTCCAGGCTAATTTTACGATTTTCGTGTTCAGCGTGGCTAGGAGGACCTACCTGCCAAGTTTCAGGCGATTCTGAGGCGACGGGCCTCGAAACTGTAGATCTCTAAAACGGTATAACTCTGAAAGTAGCCATTGTTCCAGGCTAATTTTACGTTTTTCGTGTTCAGCGTGGCAAGGAGGAATTACCTGCCAAGTTTCAGGCAATTCTAAGGCGACGGGCCTCAAAACTGTAGATATCTAAAACGGTATAACTTTGAAAGTAGCCATTGTTCCAGACTAATTTTACGTTTTCGTGTTCAGCGTGGCAAGGAGGATCTACCTGCTAAGTTTCAGGCGATTCTAAGGCGACGGGCCTCAAAACTGTAGATGTCTAAAACGGTATAACTTTGAAAGTAGCCATTGTTCCAGACTAATTTTACGTTTTTCGTGTTCAGCGTGGCAAGGAGGACTTACCTGCCAAGTTTCAGACGATTCTAAGGCGACGGGCCTCAAAACTGTAGATATCTAAAACGGTATAACTCTGAAAGTAGCCATTGTTCCAGGCTAATTTTACGTTTTTCGTGTTCAGCGTGGCAAGGAGGTTCTACCTGCTAAGTTTCAGGCGATTCTAAGGCGACGGGCCTCAAAACTGTAGATATCTAAAACGGTATAACTTTGAAAGTAGCCATTGTTCCAGACTAATTTTACGTTTTTCGTGTTCAGCGTGGCAAGGAGGAATTACCTGCCAAGTTTCAGGCGATTCTAAGGCGACGGGCCTCAAATTTGTAGATATCTAAAATGGTATAACTCTGAAATCAGCCATTGTTCCAGGCTAATTTTATATTTTTCGTGTTCAGTGCGGCAAGGAGGACTTACCTGCCAAGTTTCAGGCGATTCTGAGGCGACGGACTTCACAATTGTAGATTGCCCAATATCTGGCACTACTGCCAGATATTGGGCAATATCGATCTGCTGCTAGTTTGACGCACGTCATGCTAGTGCTCTTTTTCAATGGGGAATAATTTATTCCATCACTAGTTTTTCGACCTTTGTACCAAAAAATACTCACTTTGTACTACTCTGGAATTTGTACCAAAACGACTCACCTGGTACCAAACTTCACTCAGTCTATACCTTTTTTCCTGCCAAATACCTAGTTCATGTGGTTGCCAGATGCAGACGCTCAGTTTGAACCAATATGTGCTCAATTTGTACCTTTTACGCTTTCATATGGTCCTCCATTACTCCATAGCACGCCAAGAGCACGCCAAGGCTACGAGCGAATCTTAGGCCGCCCCGATCGGACTGAATGGCTACGAGCGAATCTTAGGCCGTCCCGATCGGACTAAATGGCTACGAGCGAATCTTAGGCCGTCTCGATCAGACTAAATGGCTACGAGCGAATCTTAGGCCGTCCCGATCGGACTTAATGAGGGGGTTAGGTTAGGTTAGGTTATGTTTGGTAAGTAAGGTTAGGTTAGTTTAGGGTAAGGCTTGTGCAAAAGGAATATGCAAAATGTTGTTATGTCCCTGCAATTTGGCGCGCAATGTTACCAGTTAAAACTTATACTGAAAACTAAGCTAAAAAGTTATATTTGCTACCAGATTTGGATGAAACTATCGATGTATTACAAAGCTAGTAAAATCCGGTATAAACTGAGTATCGTTTGGTACAAGGCTAGTTTAAAGTTCCACAAAAACTCTGATATTTGGTACAAATAACGAAATATTACAGATAGAGTAGAAAGAAGTACAGATGCAGTGAACTTAACCAAAACTGGGAAACTAGTACAAAGTGAGTAGTTTTTGGTATAGCGTAAATTACATCCCTTTTTCAATCGCTGGAATGCCGCTCGCGCGCGAGCACGTGACGTCACGTAAGGGGGCACGCGTACATGAAACTGTGCGCGTGTCGTCATCGTTTGCTCGCTCCTGATTGGTGAATCGCACGTTGCTAGGCAACCTGCAAGCCCACTAGCACTGGCTAACGTGAGCAAGATTACTTTACTAATAAGGTTTGTTCACTAGGGAAATCGAACCGCCGTAGTGACGTCACACCATTTGGCAGGAATATTCCTTCATATGGTAGTAGTTAAAGAAGACGTTCTTGACGCAGATAATACAAAAACGAAGTGAGATTTCTATTTGTTTTTCTCAAGGTACTTTACTATTCTAAGGCTTTTCTAAGCCTTGTCGGTGGTGGAAAAAGATAAAAATAGATCAGATAGGAACATGAGTGACATGCAACTTGAAAGACCGTGATTAAATTACTTTGGAAAGACCCATGTTGATGTTCTGGGCATTTTGCTGAGAGATTAAATTACCTTAAAGGGAAATAATGACCTTTTTCCACTAAAATGGAGTTAGCACTTGAAATCGCCAGACGAGATAAAAATATATTGTAAATTCATCACATTTTGCATGAAAACTTTCCTACCGAAAGATATTTCAAGTTAAAGTTGGATAAGCGTTCCACACTTTTAACGACTGGTACTTGCACTATTTCTGACCTTTTGTCAAGTACTTTTGGTCCTTATCCAACTGCGGGCTTTTCCCGTATTATTTTTGTACGCAATGGAGTGGAAAATATATTGTGCGTTCTGCTTGTTGTGATTATATGCCCGGCGATCTTCTAAAACGAACAGCGATTGGAAAAAGTGGCAATAAAATCGGAAGTTCATCGATGCACATCAACGCGGCATAGTTAGTGGTTGCGACCCTCAATTTTTGCAAATCGATTCATTTGTTTTCAACATTAGGAGTTGTGTATAGTTTGTCTGTGGCTGTATATAACACTATGCTTTATTTTATCATGAAAATAATAATTTTTCCCAAAAAAACTAACGAACAATAACACAAAACTGGCAATTAAATCAGAAGCTCATCGATGCACATCGACGGCGACCTATTTAGCGTCGGCGATTTGTTTACAAAGTCATTGTCATGCTTCTCGGCGCACTTAACCATCTCGGCGCACTTGGCGAGTTGTTCCTGATTAGTATACCCAAGTCCCGTAGCAGGCTTTGTTCATGACGTCATTGGTGCCATTCTTGTGTAGCATTGCAAACTATATCTGATTTCGAGTTGAAAGCTAATTAAAGACTTATTCAAATGATTGTTTTTAAGTTTGAATTTTCTTGTTAATCATTATTAAAGGTATTTTATCACTGTATTTCATAGTAGTTGACACTTCAGAAACTTTTGACGTAATCATATTGTATCCAATATGCATTTCCCTCACCTTTTGCTATTGTGGCGCAGTGCCGAGTGCTTTGCGAATACTAGCTTGCCTGGGGTTCAATTCATTCCGCTCTTATTTTATTCGAGTTGGTATAGTTTGCATGTTGTTGTTATTCATGACTTATACTGATAGTCAAAGATAGTCCGTCATGCATCACGGATGCTTCACGAATTGCTTCACGGATCAGAGCGCTGCTCGAACGCACGCTAGTAGCGCTTTCGTTCTCCATGGCAACCAGGCGTGAGCCAATGAAAAGCCAGAACGTATTCCCTTTCTGGCTTTTGATTGGCTGACGCCTGGTTGCCATGGAGAACGAAAGCGCTACTAGCGGGTGTCCGAGCAGCGCTCAGTTTGATCGGAAATGTCACAGAGGCTCCACAAATGCCGCACTCGATGTTAACAATGGTAGGGAAGGACGAATTTGTCAATGGCCTTCATGATGTACACAAGGTACTTGTTTTGTATGTTTTCCAAACTTACAACTTTGAATTTGGGAATAATTTTATTTAATTCTTAAATTTAAATAAAATAATTTTAAAAATATAACGGGAGCTTAAGAAATTGTTGCTAACAAAATCAAAAGGTCATTATTTCCCTTTAAAGGGAAATAATGACCTTTTGATTTTGTTAGCAACAATTTCTTAGGCTACCGCTATGGTTCTAAAATTATTTTATTTAAATTTAAGAATTAAATAAAATTATTCCCAAATTAGAAATTGTAAGTTTGGGAAAAATACAAAACAAGTACCTTGTGTACTTCATGAAGGTCATTGACAAATTCGCCCTTCCCTACCATTGTTCACATCGATTGCGGCATTTTTGGAGGCTCTGTGACATTTCCGATCAAACTGAGCGCTGCTCGAACACACGCTAGTAGCGCTTTCGTTCTCCATGGCAACCAGGCGTCAGCCAATCAAAAGCCAGAAAGGGAATACGTTCTGGCTTTTCATTGGCTCACGCCTGGTTGCCATGGAGAACGAAAGCGCTACTAGCATCAACTCGCCACAATGGTTAAGTGCGCCGAGAAGCATGACAATGCTTTGCAAACAAATCGCCGACGCTAAATAGGTCGCCGTCGATGTGCATCGATGAGCTTCCGATTTAATTGCCAGTTTTGTGTTATTGTTTGTTAGTTTTTTGGGGAAAAAATATTATTTTTCATCATAATATAAAGCATAGTGTTATATACAGCCACAGACGAATTATACAATACTCCTAATGTTGAAAACAAATGAATTTATTTTCAAAAATTGAGGGTCGCAACCACTAACTATGCCGCCGTTGATGTGCATCGATGAGCTTCCGATTTTATTGCCACTTTTTCCAATCGCTGTTAGTTTTAGAAGATCGCCGGGCATATAATCACAACAAGCAGAACGCGCAATATATTTTCCACTCCATTGCGTAAAAAAACAATACGGGAAAAGCCCGCAGTTCGATGAGGACCAAAAGTACTTGCAAGTACCGGTCGTTAAAAGTGTGGAACGCTTATCAACTTTAACTTGAAATATCTTTCGGTAGGGAAGTTTTCATGCAAAATGTGATGAATTTACAATATATTTTGGTCTCGTCTGGCGATTTCAAGTGCTAACTCCATTTTTGTGGAAAAAGGTCATTATTTCCCTTTAAGCATTGGTTCAGCATTTTTCCTTTATTTGTTTTTACATTTGAATGCAATGTTAAGCATTGGTTCAGCACGTTGTATCATTAAAATATGTTCTCAGTATGACATGTCTGCATATGACAGTAGGCTGTTTTCCTTTATTTTTGATCAGTTGTGAGAGCTGCAAGGGGAAGGGTTGCGCCACTGGATCGATCGCTGGTCAAGCCTACAGCTGAACCTCCGGAGGTTGTGATTAGCAATATATTTGGAGTTAGGTTGTTTTGCACTTGATGATTTCACGAGTCAGTTAGGGGTGCATTAAGATAGTGGTTAGAGTACTTGTCTCACGAGGTAATTTGGGAAGTTAAGCTGGTACTTGGCCCTTGACGAACAACAGTTGTGACTTGTGCAATATACTCTAATTGATACTCATTTGTCTGGTGCTGTGGACTGAAGCCATTTGTCTGGTGCGTCATTGTATATATATAGCGATGTATGACTGTCAGTGGATGACATTGCATAAGTTATCTACAATTTGTATTGTTCATGACAGACCACATGTAGGAGTTGTCTTCAGTCTGTTTTGTATATGACCTTGTATTGAATTGAAATACAGTTTGAAATGTGTTAAGATTAAAGTGTTGTTCTCATTTGGAGATTGTTTTAGAAACTATACTGAACAGCTGATGAAGATTGTTTAATGACATTCCATATAAATTTGCTCGCCCATTCAACATAAAACAAAACATATATATATATATATATATATATATATATATATATATATATATATATATATATATATATATATATATATATATATATATATATATATATATATATATATATATATATATATATATATATATATATATATATATATATATATATATATATATATATATAT
>JAXIVJ010004519.1:5000-42500 GCA_036785665.1 Chirona hameri
GTTTTTAATTGTCAAGTGTCGAATTGGTAATTATATAAGATCCTGTTGCTCGTTGCATGCCGTCGTTGCTCAAGACACTGCTGCTTGCAATGAAGGCCGAGAAGGCGCGGGCGTATCTCATTTACTACTGCCCATTTGTACGTCCCCGGTCAAGGTCGCCGTGGTGTAACAGGTCAAGGTCGCCGTGGCGTAACAGGTAGAGCCCTGTACCTGTGAGCGGGGAGCCGGGTTCGCCTGGGTGGCGCCAGTGATTTTATCGGCACCATGGCTGGTGAGCATGATTTTGCCGCTGCTATTTCAAGTCTCACAGCAATGCTTAGGGAACAAGCGGAGGCTGCCAACCAGCGTGAACACCGAATGGCTGACCTCGTCACCGGCTTTGTAGGGCAGGCCGGGGGGCGCGTCTGTATACGGCGCTGTCCTCAGGACGTCGGAAGCTGCGGCCAGCAAACCTCGCCTGCCGCCATCAGCGACTCCAGCTCCACGGCTAGTCTCCACAGGCAGTATCAGGGAGTTCGCAGCCTGGCGTGAAAAGTACCGAGGCGGCTTCTGTCTGCTCACAGGTATCGATACCCTCTCCGTTCCACAACAGCGTGCAGTGTTACTGGCACTCCTCGACGACGAGTGGGCGAGAGCCGCGCGTCGGCGTCGACATATCACAGCTGACGCAGCCGGCTGGCAGACTACTGACAGACTGACAGACTAGCCGGCTGACTGACTACTAGTCTCTGGAGGGCATCAGCTGAGCCGTTCCGATTCGTTCCAGTGCAAGTTCACCATGGGACAGCGCCAGACAGCCGCCACCGTAACTGTTGTTCCAGGCCTGGATGGAGCCCTCCTGTCCTGGTACGACTCCATCACCGTGTGAATCATCTCGCCGGACTTCCCGATACAAATCTACGGTGTCACCGGTGCTGTGAAGACGCCAAAGCCCGCTGACCAGACGACCAGAACACCGACTCCGACGAGAAGTGCTAGAACGCCTGCATGGCAGCCATCAGGGCGTTGACCAGACGAAGCGGCGCGCCAGACAATCGGTGTACTAGCCATACATCGACCAAGACATCCTCAACCATGTGACGTCATGTCGACTCTGTCACGAGAGACTGACCAGCCAGCCGAAATAGCCACTAATGACCGACCCTCAACCTACGGGAGTGTTCCAGTCAGTGTCAGAAGACTTCTTCCACTACGCAGTGAAGACTTTCTTTGTGTACGCTGATCGGCTCTCTGGCTGGCCAATCGCCATCTTCCAGTAGAGGCATCACATCTTCCACTCGTGGCATCACATCTTCTACAAGGGGCATCAAATTTTCAACTTGAGTCATCGCATCTTCCACAAAGGGCTCACAGCCCTTAGTACAGGCATCACATCTTCCAGTAGGGGCATCACACCTTCCACTAGAGGCATCACATCTTCCACTGGGGACATCACATCTTCAAGTAGGGGCATCACATATTTCACAAGAGGCATCACATCTTCCATTAGTTGCATCACAGCTTCCAGTAGAGATATCACATCTTCCACTAGGGCGCCACATCTTCCACTAGAGGCATTACATCTTCCACTAGGAACATTGCAGCTTTCAATAGGGGCATTACATCTTCCTGTAGGGGCATCACATTTTCAAATAGGGGCATTACAGCTTACAGTAGAGGCATCACATCTTCCACTTGGGGCATCACACGTTCCACTAGAGGCATCGCGTCTTCTAGTAGGGGCATCACATTTCCCAACAGGGCCTTAACATATTCCACTAGGGCATCACATCGTCTACAAGGGGCAACCCATCTTCCACTATGTGCATCATATCTTCCACCAGGGTCATAACAGCTTCCAGTGGGGGCAACACAGCTTACAGTGGGGCATTGCATTTTCCACTAGGGCATACAATCTTCTACTAGGGGCATCACAACTTATACAATGGGCATCACAACTTCCACTGGGGACATCACATCTTCAACTAGGGGCATCACATCTTCCAGTGGGGGCATCATAACTTCCAGTAGGGGCATTACATCTTTCAGTATAAGAGGCATCACATCGTCCACTTGGGCATCACATCTTCCACTAGGGGCACCAAAGCTTTCAGTGGGCGCATTACATCTTCCACTAGGGCATCACATCTTCTACAAGGTGCATCACATCTTCCACTAGGGGCATCACATCTTTCAATATGGGCATCACAGCTTTCAGTGGGGGCATTGCAGCTTCCAGTAGGGGCATCACAGCTTCCACTAGAGGCATCGCATATTTCACAAGGGGCATTACGTCTTCCATTAGGGGCATCACAGCTTCCAGTAGGGGAATCACGTTTTCTACTAGGGCACCACATCTTCCACTAGGGGATCACAGCTTTCAATATGGGAATCATATCTTCCTGCAGGGGAATCACATCTTCCACCTAGGGGCATCACAGCTTCCAGTAGAGGCATGGCATCTTCTACTAGGGCATTACATCTTCCACTAGAGGCATCGCATCTTCTAGTAGGGGCATCACATTTTCCAATAGGGCCTTCACGTCTTCCACTAGGGGCATCACATTTTCCAGTATTGATATCGCATCTCTTTCACTGGGGCATCACATCCTCCACTAGGGGAATCACAGCTTTCAGTAGGGGTGTCACATCCTCCACTAGGGCATCGCATCATCCACAAGGGGCACCACACTAAGGATCATCACATCCCTCATTAGGGAATCACGCCTCTCACGCGCGATTAAGTGAGCAGCACGACACTAGTCTGGGGGCATCGTGTTCCACAAGGGACTTGCAATTCTATAAGTGGGGCATCACGATCCGGGCATACCGCATTTGCGGTATTTGCGGTATAGTAGCTACGCCCTTGTACCTGCTCATGTCTGTGGCGACCGAAAAGGAAGAACAGAACAATTGGCACTATCGACAATTTGTGACTGACATACTTGTGTACATAAGTTGTGCGGACATCTGAACTAAGGTCTACGGATGCTGTAAAGTGCACTGGCGGATCCGGGCGGGGGGGGCATCCAGGCCATGGGCCCCCCAAAAGCCAGGAAGGGGAGCCAACTTGTCTTCCCCCCCCCCAAAAAAAAAGAGTTCTTAATTTATCGTAAACATTGACTTTGCAGCAGTCAAAATCCAGCAATCCACAGTGAAAAACTGGAACATTTTGGCAAACACGGCTCTTACCATCAAATCAAGACTCGAAAAGCTCAACTGGACGAGAAAATAGCGGCCAGCAAGCTGCCAGTCGGAACTGAAGTTCGAACAAACTTTTTTGAACCCTTCATATGGTATCAACTTGGAATCCAATCTACACTCTATTTCGGCGCAAATGGTTGTCAAAATTGACGTGTTGCTTTTGTGGACATAACTTTTCGGGACGCGTGACAGCGGTGTGTACAAAATCCACGTGTGATTCTCACGAAGGTCCCAATGGCAATTGTGCAATCAAAATAAAGCAAACTATAGGTAAGTACCTAGGTTGAGATAGGTACTTCTAGCCAGTGGCGTGCGCATAAATTTACAAAGAACCAGGTCATTGCCTTGAGGGGCGCCACCCGATCGACAGGGGCGCCACCAATATTGGCGAAATTTGCAGGGGGGGGGGGCGCCTCTCCTTCCGCACTGTGCGGAAGGAGAGTCACTGACCGGGAGGGACGCCATCACTCGCCGAATACACTAGCCCGAGGGGCGCCGTCACTGGTCGGAGGGGCGCCTTCACTGGCCGGAGGAGCGCCGTCACTGGTCGGAGGTGCGCCGTCACTGACCGGAGGGACGCTGCCACGGGCCGGAGAGGCGCCGCCTATAGCAGGAAACACCCTCACTGGCCGGGGGCGCCGTCACTGGCCGCAAGAGTGCCGTCACTGGCCGGGGCAGGGTCCTCACTGACCGGAGTGGCGCCGTCACTGGCCAGAGGGGCGTCGTGACTGATCGGAGGGGCGCCAGCTCTGCATGGGCGCCTCGGGTTCAAAGGACCAGGTCATGACCTGCATGCCCTGATACTCGGTACGCCACTGCTTCTGGCTCAAACCTTATCTGAAGTATTTGCCCCCTCCCGGATTTTTTCAATAACCTAAAAACTATGATAGATATTAACGTGAAACTGTCAGTACCGTATTCTGCATCAATTCTAAGTCTTTTCACCAACATTTAACTAAATTGATTTAGCATTTTGGGAGATAATGATGTTTTAATGACGTCATTGGTGGAAAACCGATAAATGTTTGCAAAATCATAGAAAATAGAGTTTTGAAGTAAATTGCAAATACAAATGTCAAAAGAAAGTAAATTACATTTTCTTCAAAATGGCAATCTCGGATTTCCAAATTTGTTAGTTTTTAACCCGCGGACTGCAGGGATTTCCGCAGTTGATTTCCGCTCCCCTCAGGTTTTCTCAGATAGCGAAAAAATGGCGGCGCGCAGCGCCGCTGGGTTTTAGCACACCTGTTTGGACATCAATTGCGCACACTGTGAAACAATAATTGACCTCGGTTCATCTCAGGTCAGGTTACCAGACCAGGTCAAGTGATCCCACCTCCAAAAATCTTTGCAGTTGTGTCAAAGCCAGAGTTTCTCACCGATCAGTTTTAAACTTACAGGGTGTGATGAGGGCATAGGTACGTACAATTCGTTGATCTCGGAATTTTGATATCGGTGACCTAAGGTCAGGTCAATTTCGTGACCTCCCCATAAGTCAATGAGGAAATATTCAAATGCTTCCTATTTCAAGGATATGCATGATATTAGTCAAATTACTTCTGGATCATGTTATTATAGAATGTTCTTGATGATCCAAGTGTAGGTTTTGTTCAGTCACCCCTTTGGGGTCAATTGAGGTCATCCGAGTTCACCATCACTTGTTTGTCAATAACTCGTGACATAATGAAGATAGAGAAATAAAACCGACAGAAATGTGTTTGTCTCGTCGAGATACGTCTCTCTATTTGCAACATGACTTACTTGGGTCTTGACCTCAGGTCAAGATCACGTTACCTGTGGTCAAATTGTTAAGTTAACATAACAAGGTCACCATGTATATCATTCAAAGCGCCGTAACAAGACAAACACAATGGCGAAAATAGCCTTTCGTTAGCTTGATTAGGTTAAAAGTTATTAGTGAAAAACTGTTTTGCAAAAAAACAGCATTTTCCCCCTTGTTTTACCTCTGGAGACTGGAGTCTCAAATTGACCTCAAATCAAATTTGAGGGCATGTCGTCGATTGAAAATTGAAATGGCTGGTGATCGCTTTTCCCCGTTTGTTTCTAGCTAGCAGAGTTCCCGAGATATATGGGAATTTCTGTAGCGAAGTCCTAAAACAGGACAAAACTGGAAAATTTGACCTTTGATGACTTCTGGTGACCTCAATTTTGACATAACCTAAGCAAATACTGAAATACTTGCGATAGAACTTGTATCAAGCTATCAAACGTCGTTTTTCGCGTGTCGCTACGTAGCGTAGTTTTCGAGATCTCACGGGGGACGGGGGAGGAAATCATCCCCCTGCAGTTCGTGTTCGGCGCAAATCCCCTGCAGTGCGCGGGTTAAACCCCAAAAATACAAAATATAAAAAAATGTCGGGAAAAAATAAAAAAAATTTGGGAGGGGAATTTGAAAAGTGAATTTCTTAAGCTCGAATACCAAAATAAGGTGACCGGCCCAAATGCGCGGAGGGAAACAAGGGGATCTCCTTTTTGCCACAAAAAGATGGCCCTGCACGGAGAGAAGCTGGATCGGCCAGTGGTAAAGTAAGCGTTGTTTCAGGACACAAGCGACTGGCGACTGTGCTGGTGGGCACAAGCGACTGTGCTGGTGAAATCCTAAACGTAGGGTACTATCAGAGGCCAGCCCGTCTAAGTGGCAATACGCCCTTTCAAAAGATACACATCGCACAATTAGTGTGTGAGCATCAGACTCATGCAAACGGGACAAATAATGATGCTTTAACTCGCGCCGTGCCGAGGGGGGGGGGGGGCGTTTAGACGTCCTAGGACGACTAAGGTTTTTCGAGGATAACAAAAAACGTCGAAGCACAGCTCCGCCGTTTTTAGCACAGGTGTGTGGGCATCAATTACCCACAGAGTGTGAAATTTTTGACCTCAGGTCATCTCAGGTCAGGTCATCAGGCCAGGTCACGTGAACCCAACTTAAAAAATTGTTTCTGGTCGTACCACAAACACAGTTGAGCCGATATATTTCGTACTTACAGGATTTCATAAGGGCAATGGTACCTATAATCCGTTTTTCTCGGATTGTTTATATCGGTGACCTAAGGTCGGGTCAATTTCGTGACCTCCACATTCTAAGTCAATGGGGAAATATTCACATGCTTCCTATTCTGACGATACGCATTACATTATATCAGCCCAATTCATTCTGGATCATGTTATCATAGGCCATTCTTGAAGTCCCAGGTGGAATTTTTGTTCAGTGATCCCTACAGGGTCAGCCGAGGTCATCCGTGGTCATTACCACTTTTTTGTCAATAACTCGACAAAATCAAGATAGATAAGTGAAACCTGCACCAATGTGTTTCTCTCGTCGAGGCACGTCTCACAATGTGCAACATGACTTAATTAGGTCACCAGATCAAAATTTGAAATTGATTAATCTAAAAAAGGCATGTTTCTAGACCAGTTGTATCTCAGAAATACAACGGTGGCATTTATTGTCTGTATCTGGTCGCTAAAAGCCAACAAACATAACATAAAAATGACGTCATGAGTTACTTATAATTAGTGAGCCATAACCCACGCTGTCGACGCCTCCTCCTTGATCTCGGCTCCTTGATCTCGGCTGATGGGACGTAGACAAAAACCGGGAAAAACGTTCGAAAGCTGTCCAAAAATCATTTTAAAACTATTCAAGTCATTTGTTTTTACTCTGGTCAATATTGAGGTCACCAGAGGTCATCAGAGGTCAGATATTCCAGTTTTAGAACATCGCTCCAGAAACCCCCAAATATCTCGGCAACTATGTTAGCTAGAAACAAATGGAAAACAAAACAATCGAAATCTCTTGACAAATACAATCGCCATGGTGTCCACAAATTTTACCTCATGTCAATAGTGTAGCCTCCTGTTTTTGTGTTTTTTTGTGTTTTTTTTGGTGCAAATAACTGTTTACCGAATAAGGATAAAACAATAATTTTGCCGTCATCGTATTTGTCTCTTTAAGGCACTGCGATTCATATTCATTTGGACCAGGTTAGGTCAACTGAGAAATTTGAGCTCAGGTCAAGGTCAAGTGGTCTTCGAAGTAGGTCATATTGCATATTGTCAGACGTGTCTTGACAGGACAAACACATTGATTCCGGTTTCACGTCTCTATCTTCATTCGATCGAGAGTTATTGACAACAACGTGTTGGTGGCCACGGATGACCTCAGCTGAATCTTTTGGGGTCACTGAACAAAAATTGCACCTGGATCATCAATAATGGCCTATGATAACATAATCCAGACGGAATTGGACTAATATCATACATATCCTCGTAATAGGAATAATTTGAATATTTCCCCATTTACTTATAATGGGGAGGTCACGAAATTGACCCGACCTTAGGTCACCGATATAAAAAAAAAATCCGAGATACACGAATTGTAGGTACCTATGACTTTATCAAATTCTGTAAGTTCGAAACCGATCGGTCATAAACTGTGGCTGTGGTACGACCGCAAACGTTTTTGGAGGTGGGGTCACGTAACCTGGCCTAGTGATTTGACCTGAGATGACTCGAGGTCAATAATTCCACACTCTGTGGGTAATTGATGCCCAAACACCTGTGCAAAAAACGGCGTTGCGCAGCGCCGACGTTTCCCGCTATCCTTGAGATACCTTAAGGGGGAGGGGCGTCTAAACAGCTCCCCCCCGGCACGTCGCGGGATACGTCAGTCAAAAATATGTTTGTTTCTCAAATGTATATTCCGTTTTTTAATATCTTCAATATTTTGATATTGTGGAAATTTCCACAAAAAAACAGTTTCTTTTATTTTTGCGGGGTAATTTGTTTTTTATTTTTAAAAATCTGAGATAGCCATTTTAACGAGAATGTAATTTCCTTTCTAATGACGTTTTTCATTTGCAATTTTCATCAAGCCTCGATTTTCGACGGTTTTTCAAACATGTATCGTGTTTCCACCAAAAAATTGCATGACATGAAGTCATTAAAATTTAATATCCCAAAGTACTACATCAATTGCATTGATGTTTTTTTGGAAGACGTATAATTGATGTAGCGTAAAGTACTGTAAGTTTTAAGGTATTATCTATCATAAATATCTTAGCCATACCAAATTTAAGGGGATGGGCACTTTGATATGGGTGCCCCTTGGAAATTCAAGGAGGGGGGGGGGGGCACGGTGCCCGGTGCCATCTCCCCCCCCCCTTCCGCTGCCTATGTTTACCACATCTATATTGGGTACTAGAGCCCTTCATGGAATGGGAATCCCCATGGAACCCATGGAACGGGATGGAAATGGGTGGGGATGGGGCCATTTTTTGAAATTTAACGGGTTGGAACGGGTTTGAGACAGATCATATAATTTTTTAGCACCACAGAAAGTGAAATATGCTGAAATGGTTGGGAATAGGAGCCACATTAATTATTAATTCTTATTGGAACGGGTTTGGGTCTGGCTGAATGGGCTGGAACGGGATAGGAGCTGAAAAAGTGTTGCATGAAAGTCTCTATTAGGTACTAATTGAAGAGCCTCTGTGTGTGTATGTGTGTGCGTGTGTGGGTGGGTGGGGGGGGGGGGGGGGGGGAGGTTCGCTCAGATCGCTCTCCGGCCCCACATATTAGCAGGACTTTAACATCAGCCCTATGGGAGTGTGGGGGAGGGGGGGGGGGGGGGGGCAAACACCTGGCTGGCTCCCTCAAACATTTGGCTGCCCCCCACTCAAAATGTTGTGGCGAAGCCCCTGCCACAGCCGTTATGCATCTCTTCAATATCCATGGTAGATAGGGTATCCACTGCATAATAACCCAAACCCAGTTCAGAAACGCAACCATGACAGTTCACGGGTCAAGGTTATGTCAAAAGAGCACACGAAATGTTGCCTAAATGCTGGTGAAAACAGACTATCATCGTTTGAGCCTGAATATCCACCATGTTCAGCAGAACCTGAATCTGCACCCTGTTCAGCAGAACCGGAATCTGCACCCTGTTCTACAGAACCTGAACACCCATTTAATTCAGCAGAACCAGAATCTCCACCCTGTTCAACATAACCTAAACACCCACTCAGTTCAGCAGAACCTGAATCTCCACCCTATTCAGAACTGAAATATTTACCCTGGTCAGGAGAACCTGAACGCTGTTCAGGAGAACCTGAACCCTGTTCAGCACAGTGACCTGCCAATGAAGATGAGCCACTATTAAACCTCGCTCTACGGGAGCCTTTTTCACCTTCGCCCTACGGGGTGGGGGCCTGACAGCCCCCCCCCATGTTAACTTCCAAACCAAGCAACTTAGAGCAATGCGGTAAGAACCAGCATGTTGCCTGTCATGAGAGAAATCTAACAGTATGTGATTTTTAGGTTTCAGGTCAACGGCTAACCTTCCAGGTCAAGTGAATGACCTCGGATTTACCACGTCCAGAACAGCGATTTTGCTCTTCAGAAAACCTCAAAATTAGAAATTGATAAATGTAAATAAAAAGGCATGTTCCTAGACCAGTTTTGGCTCAGAAATACAGAAAAGGTAATCATTTGTTCGTATCTTGTCAAAAAAAGTAAAAAAAAGTTATTAAAAAAATGACGCATCAGTTTTTTACACTTCAGTCAAAAGCCCACAGTCAAAAATGAAGATATTGCTTTGAAATTTTGTATGGGTATTGTACATACTCAGTTCTCTCAGATATATTCCTATTTTTCTAACATCTTTGAAAATGTTGATTTTGTGGGGATTTTTCCCCATTTTTTTTTTAATTTATGGGTCGAAAACCCAAAATTTTGCAAATCCGAGATTCCCATGTTAATGAGAATGCCATTGTTTTTATCTTTGGGGAATTACGTTTGTAATGTCCTTTAAAACTCTGTTTTTTATCATTTTTCAAATATTTATCTTTTTTCCACCAATATGACGTCATCAAAACATGATTATCTCCCAAATTACTCAACCAATTTCAATGAAATTGTTACAGCATACGTATAATTGTTAAAAATTCAGATACCATAAATGTCAGCAAAATGCGCCGCACGTGTAAAAAGATATTCAAGAAAAATCTCACGGGGGGCCTGTCAGCCCCCCCCCCCCGTAGGGCGAGAGTTAAAACCCTGTTCTCTACCATTTTTCAAATATTTATCGTTTTTCCACCAACTTGACGTCATCAAAACATGATTATTTCCCAAACTACTTAAACAATTTCAATTGTTTTTACAGCATACGTATAATTGTTGTATACTCAGCTACTAAAAATTGCAGCAAGATGCGCCGCATGTGTAAAAAGTTATGCAAGAAAAACCTCAGGGGGTTTTAGGACCCCCCGTAGGGCGAGGGTTAAACCTCGCCCTACGGGGTCCTAAAACGACCCCCTGAGGTTTTTCTTGCATAACTTTTACACATGCTACACATCTTGCTGAATTGTTTAATAGCTGAGTATACAACAATTATACGTATGCTGTCCAAATTTCATTGAAAGTGTTTGAAAAAATGTGGGAGATAATCATGTTTCGATGACGTCATGTTGGTGGAAAAACGATAAATGTTTGAATTTTTTTAGAAAACAGAGTTTTGAAGAAAATTGCAAACGCAATTAAGCAAAGATATAAGATGTAATTTTCTTTAACCCTCGCCCTAGGGGGGGGGGGGGGGGGCAGGTATGGGGGCCTGACAGGCCCTCCCCCTGAGGTTTTTCTTGAATAACTTTTGACACATAAGGTGCACCTTGCTCAAAGGTCAGCTGCCTTTGGTAGCTGAGTTTACAACAATTATACGTAGGCGTTAAAAATGTAATTGAAATTGGTCAAGAAGTTTGGGAGATAATAATGTTTTGATGACGTCATGTTGGTAAAAAAATGATGCATATGGGCAATACCCATACCAAATTTAAAAGCAATATCTTCATTTTTGACTGAGTGATGGCTTCCTAAGTGTAAGAAACTGATGACGTCATTTTTGAATAACTTTTTGACATTTTAGGACAAGATACGAACAAATTATTACCTTTTTGTATTTCTAAGCCAAAACTGGCCTAGGAACATGCCTTTTTATATACATTGATCAATTTCTCATTTTGAGGTTTTCTGAAGAGCCAAATCGCTGTTCTGGACGTGGTAAATCCGAGGTCATTCACTTGACCTGGAAGGTCACCCGTTGACCTGAAACCTAAAAATCGCATACTGTTACATTCCTCTCATGACAGGCAATATGCTGGTTCTTGCCGCATTGCTCTAAGTTGCTTGGTTTGGAAGTTAACAGGGGGCCTGTCAGGCCCCTCCCCGTAGGGCGAAGGTGAAAAAAGGGCGAGGGTTAAAATAGCAATCTCAGATTTTCGAGGAAAACAAATGTTAACCCCTAAAATGAACAAAAACTGTTTTGTTTTGGGAAAAATCACCACAAAATCCAATTTTTCAAAGATGTTAAAAAACGGAATATATGTGAGAGAACTGAGTATGGACAATACTCAAACCAAATTTCAAAGCAATATCTCTTTTTTTGACTGAGTGATGGCTCCCTAAGTGTAAGAAACTTATGACGTCATTTTTTTAATAACTTTTCTGGTCTTTTTATGACCAGATACGAATACATAGTTACCTTCTCTGTATTTCTGAGACAAAACTGGTCTAGGAACATGCCTTTTATTTACATTTATCAATTTTTAATTTTAAGTTTTCTGAAAGAGCAAAATCGCTGTTCTGGACGTGGTCGATCGAGGTATTCACTTGACCTGGAAGTTCACTCGTTGACCCGAAACCTAAAAATTTCATACTGTTAGATTCCAAACATGACAGGCAACATGTTAGTTCTTACCGCGTTGTTCTATCTTGTTTGGTTTGGAGGTTAACAGGGGGATGTCTTTTTAGGACCCCCGTAGGGCGAAGGTGAAAAAGAAAAAAAGAAAAAAAGAAAAAGTAGGGCGAGGTTTAACCCGTCATTTACTGGGGTCTCAGCAGAACGCCATTGACTGAGGGGGTCGTTTAACGCCCCAGGTTATCCTCCGGATCAATGATTACAGCGAGACGCGCAAGGCGGCAATCGAAAGCTATCTATGAGACGAATCTAAAGCATGCTCAAATTTGTCAAAGTGAGGTCGAATGTCAGGTCATGGTCAGGTCAAAGGTCAAAATCGGCGTATTTGAGTTTATGGGCCATACTTTCCATCCAAAGCCTTCGATTGCAACCAGTTTCACCCAAAGTGCTACCAAAGGTATGATATATATTCCGCATGAGCTAAAATGAGATTGGTGGCCAAGATCAAGGTGGAGGTCAGGTCACAAAAGGTCACTATGCTCAAAATAAATACGATAGTCATGCACGCATGTTTTATGAGTTTTTTTCCACGTATAATTCGATAGTGATAGTAATTTTACCACCTGAATTCATTTACATGAGGTACATGTCAATTTCAGGTCAAGTTCAGGTCACCGAATGTCAACATTTTAAATTGTTAAATATAAACAATAAAGGCATGTCGCTAGACCAGTTGTGTCTCAGAAATACAGTGGTGGCATTTATTTGTCTGTACCTAGCCAATAAAAGCCAAAAAATGGCAGTTTCAAAATATGACGTCATAAGTTACCAATACTTTAGATGTCTTAAGTCAGTCAAAAATGGAGATATCAGTTTGACATTTGGCATGGTAGTTGCCTAGGTATGGTTCTCTGACATATCTTCCTGTTTTTTTAAAATAATATTTCAGAAAATTTTGATTTTGTGAGAAGAAAAAAATCCCCCAAAAACGTTTTTTGAGTTTTTTGGGGTAAAAAAAATCAAAAAAAAATCCGAGATAGTCAGTTTTTAGCCGTTGCAATTTCCTATCCTTTGCCCTTCACCCATTGCTTTTTGCTTCAAATGTGGCATTTGTACGGCTTAGCAAAGTTTAGCTGATTTTGGTGTAAAACTCGTGTGTAGTGACGTCACTAAATTCGCTATAACTCGACAAAATTTCTACGAAATTATTTTATTTTGCACACAAGACGTAAAAATGATTTATAAGAAGGTACCTGAAGTTTCGCGTTGATAGCGCTATTAGTTTTCCAGCTATTGCGAAAATTCTTCAGGGGGTAGGGGGGGTTAAACGCTCCCCCCAGTCAATGGCGGGATAAACGGAGTTGAGTGATATACCTGTGTGGATGACCGGCTTGCTACCCCCTTCCACAGCTCTGGAGCTGATGGGGCCTTCTTACCGCACGTTCGCGGGCATGGTGATCAGCTGCTTCTTCGCCAGCGCGATGGCGCTGCTGGCCGGCATCGCGTACCTGTGTCGGCACTGGTTTGTGCTCTCGCTCAGCCTCTCCGTGCCTTTCGTCCTCCTCGTATCGTGAGTATGACCACACCCTATGTGTCGCAGATGGCTGCAATTCAGTCGTGTACTCTTAGTTTGCTCTCCTCTTGGTGGGTAGACGTGATGACTGGTTTCTCCACGCTGCTGTGTGATCGATATGACATGTTGTATATTTGGAATTCTGGGGCGCAATCTTCAATGCTAGATTACCGCTGTGTGGATCACTGACGGCTCCGAAGGGGGGGGGGGGCATTTAGGGCGCCCACAAGCCCAAAGTGGCCTGTTTGGCCGCCCAAAAAGTTCACTCAAAACGTGATCGATAATGACTAAACGATTCTTATTTTTTACCTTTGTGATAAAAGTTATACTTTGGTGAAGACAAATATGGAAGGAATTTGGGAGCAATTGACATAGGCAAAAGAAACATTAGTGGCGCAAGACACAATCCGAAGGCAAGGACATATATAACTCATTGTGCATTGTGGCAATACAGTTTCGCCACCTAGATGTTCAATAATTCTCTTGGAAATTGATGCAATATCATCATCATCATCATCATCATATATTTCGGATACATCCATTGCATGGTTTTTCAGTAATCCACGTCATTTACAGCTCAGTAAAAACACTGCATTAAAACATACTCATCGCATATCATACTCATTTCAAAGTTAAATTACATGACTTCACCTACGTTCGCTTTAAAAATTATAAAACTTGGAGAACACCTGACAGTCATCGGCAGCTGATTCCATGCCCGCGTCGCACGACACAGAAAGGAGCGCCGCGCAAACTCCGTTCTGACTCGGGCAACTTCCAGCTCTCGGTTTTGTGTCGCTCGAGTGGTGCGACAAGATACCTCGGAGCGGTCGGCCAGGAGTCGGCGGATTGACACTGGTGCGTCTGCGTCATGGATGAGCTTGTACATAATATGCAAGTCGTGCTCGGCTACAAGCGTTTCTATTCTGAGCCAACAGAGCTCTTTTAGGGCCGCTGATACTCGATCTCGGTACGCAAGGTCCATAACAATTCGGGCACCGAAGTTGACACACTTCTGAATGCGTTTTAGTTGGGTAGACGTGCATCCGCCCCACACAGCCAAACAGTAGCGTATATAGGGGAATACTAGTGCCTCCACCAGCAGCTTCTTCACATCGCGCGGTACACGGCGCTGCATCCTGGCCAGAGCGATAAGCGTGCAGTAGCACCGCTGCACGACAGTCGATATGTGTTTTTCCCACGCTAACGATGCATCTATGGTGACGCCCAATATCCTGACAAACGGAGCTGGAGTGATTTCGGAATCACCGATGAAAACAGAGAATTCCGGACTGTTCTGTCGTCGTGATTTGAGGATAATCATTTCAGTTTTTGACGGGTTTATCTTTAGCCTGTTCTGAGTATACCATCTCCTGTTCTGAGTATACCAATATTGCTTTATAAGTGCATACATTTTTGTAATCCCTTGGCTCACCTAAATCAATTATTTTACTCAAATTAAAATAACTGGATCCAAATATTGATGCAGTAACAGCATTGGTGAATCATTTTATAAAACAAAAATACTTTTTCATAATAATTGTATGTGATTATATTATAAAATTTGTTTTATTTATTTACAAAATATAAACTTGAAAATTTAAAAAAGTTATTCTAAGAAAATTACAGAAACATATTTGATGTAATTTGTCGCCACGTGATGGCGTCTCAATCTTTCCCGAAAAAAACTTACGTAAACAGTTTGAGTTGTGACCGAGGTGGATGTAGTAAACAGTTGTTCATCAGATGGTGTGCTTATTTTTGGAGACTGGCCATTTCCCATGGGGTCTAAGTGTTTTTAGAGAAATGTTGTCAATAATTTAATCCATTTTTGTTATCCTTAACCAGCGCTGTGCCGGGGTGTGTTTAGACCCCCCCCCCCCCCTCCTCAGGTTTTTTGAAGATAGCGAAAAAACGGCGGCGCGCAGCGCCGCCGTTTTGGCA
The DNA here is from genome assembly GCA_036785665.1 of Chirona hameri. Taxonomy (NCBI): domain Eukaryota; kingdom Metazoa; phylum Arthropoda; class Thecostraca; order Balanomorpha; family Balanidae; genus Chirona; species Chirona hameri. Next base: position 20,414 of record JAXIVJ010004519.1, read on the forward strand.
CGGCTGTTCGGGCATCAATTGGCCACATTATGTTTTAAAAAAATACATCGGGTCATCTCAGGTCAGGTCACCAGACTAGGTCACTTGACTCCACCTCCCCAAAAAACTTGTGGTCGTACCACAGTCACAGTTTGTGGATGATCGGTTTTACACTTACAGGAGTTCATAAGGTCATACATATCTGCAATTCGTTAATCTTGGATTGTGTATATCAGCGACCTAAGGTCAGGTCAATTTCGTGACCTCCCCATTATAAGTCATTGGGGAAATATTCAAATGCTTCCTATTCCAAGGATACGCAACATGTCAGTCCAATTCCTTCTGAGTCATGTTATTATAAACCTTTCTTGATGACGTAGGTTCCATTTTTGTTCAGTGACCCCTACAGGGTCAGCCGAGGTCATCCGAGGTCACCAACAGTGTTATGTCAATAACTCTAGACGTAATGACGATAGGGAAGTGAAACCGATACCAATATGTTTTTCTCGTCGAGGAACGTCTTTCCATATGCAACATGATCTACTTGGGTCACCACTTAACCTTGACCTGAGGTCATTTTTTTAAAGTGACCTAACCTGGTCAACACTAATATGAGTCGAAGACCCTGGACGAGACAAACACAATGGCATCAACACAATTTCCTTGTCGTTATTAGGTAAAAGTATATTTGTGAGAAACTGTTTTGTAAACAATTAGCATTGTTGACATTTGATGAGCTCTGGAGCGTAAACTATTGACCCAAGCTATCATCTGAGGATACCGTGGCGATTTGTTTTTAAAGAGTGCTTTCCATTGCTGTTTTCCGTTTGTTCCTAGCTATCATAGTTCATGTGGTTTCTGGAGCGAAGTCCTAAAACTGGAAAATTTGTCCTTTGATGACCTCTGGTGACCTCAATATTGGCTTTAAGGGACTAGCCCACCTTAACATTATATTTGAGTTGAAATAGCCATTTTGATGGCTGCGCATTGAAATTAAGTATGGTAGCAGTTAAAACAACCACGATGATCTAATAAAAAAGATATTCGAGTTTGATTTTGACATCTGTACAAAATAAGGCCTATGTGTATTTGAATAGGGCCTCTAAACAGACAGCGTCGTCTCTCTTTACCCAACTGGTAATGATAGTCGACTTGTTTTAAGGTCAGCCTTGGAATATTTTCGTCTTTCATTTTTCGATCCCCCGGTGGTTCGCAATCTGGAGGCTAGCACTATCAGCTGGAGTTGATGCAGCAGTTGACCGCCAGGGACCGCTAGTGAGCCAGGGTGTTATGACGTCGCAAGCAAATAGTACCAGTTAAATATTTAACGCTACATATTTATTTATTAATAAATAAATCAATCAATATTTAGTGGTACCATTTGCTTGCGACGTCATAACACACTGACTCACTAGCGGTCCCTGGTGGCCAACTGCTACAACAACTCCAGCTGATAGTGCTGGCCAATCTAGTCACCGGGTGGTTCGCTGTTTTTCTTCGCAATAGTTGTCGACAAAAAATTGTGCCATACATTTGGTAGCACAAAGGATTTTCCTGTTATTACAAAATCACCAAACCAACTTTCCGCTTAAAACTAAAAGTTGAATATCTTCCAGGATAAGCAATTTTTTCTGGACAAAAGTTCACAAACATGTTCAGCTGACCTCGCCTGACATGTAGACATGCAATTAAGTGTGATTCGTCAACTTTCAAAAATGGTGGGACAGTCGAATGTTTCGAATGTACTTGTCGAGAGCTTTCGAACGCCTTTTTCGTCTTTCTAGCCCTTTTAGTTTTCGAGTTTGAGGGGGTGTTTCCCCCCCCCCCCCCGGCACGGCGAAAGTGGCGCCGAGCACCGGCACGGCGCGGGTTAAGTGCAGTACCTATGACAAGCTCCGCCCACTTTGCATAACAAAATGACGCGTCAAAACAAAATTTGGGACCTAGTGCCAGCACTGAATGACAATTGTGCAATCAAAATAAAACAAACTATAGGTAGGCACCTAGGTTGAGATTTTTTACTTATAGCTCAAACCTTATTATAAGCATCTGCCCCCTCCTGGATTTTCACAATAACCTGAAAATTATGATATATATCAACGTGAAACTTGCAGTACCTTATGCTGCATCAAGTCTTAGTCTTCTCACCAACTCTCAATGAAATTGATGAAGTTTTTTGGGAGATAATGACGTTTTAATGACGTCATGTCATGCCATTTTTGGTGGAAAAACGATAAATGTTAGGGAAATCGTAGAAAATAGAGTTTTGAAGCAAGTTTCAAATCGAAAACGGCACAAGAAAGGAAATTACATTTTATTCAAAATAGCGATCTCAGATTTTTGCAATTTTGTGTTTTTGAATCCAAAAAATGAAAAAAACTGAATTTTTGTGAATTTGAAAAGTGAATTTCTTAAGCTTGAATACCAAAATAAGGTGACCGGCCCAAATCCGCGGAGAAAAAAAAATGGGGATACCTTTTTGCCACAAAAAGTTGGCTCCCCAAAAACCGACGGCTGGATCGGCCAGTGGTGTGGATGTCGCGTCGTGTGGATGTCGTGGCCAACCGACGGCTGGATCGGCCAGTAGCGTGGATGTACTCTGAAATCTGCCGACACAGCGCGACGATGCCTGGATTACCGCGGCACCGCCCGCCGACACAGCGCGACGATGCCTGGATTACCGCAGCACCGCCCGCCGACACAGCGCGACGATGCCTGGATTACCGCAGTACCGTCCACCCATACAGGACCTTTTAATATGAACAGACCTCTAGGCTGCTACCCACGGGCCACGCCGCTCCATTCTTTCCCAGGAAGGCCTTCCATTTGCTTCCAATTCCGCCTCATTCCAATTATAAAATAGATTCCTGTTTCGTTTGACTCTACCCCACTCTACTGACCCATGGTCAACTTTGATTCCAGATATTACTGGATTATCCCAGAGTCCCCTCGATGGCTGATCCAGAAGAATCGCATGGAAGAAGCCGAACGAATTGTCCAAAAAATAGCTAAGGTCAATAAGAAGCCTATACCGACAAACTATCTCGAAAGTATAAAGGTGAGGAGACTCGCAATGTCAACTTCGCTGCTGCTTTTGCTAGAAGCCCAGACGACTGCAGATGATGCCGCAAGTTTCGTAAATGATCAATGATTCAGATACGATAGAGTGGATTGCGTTAAATTTATTAGTATTATTTGTATCAGATGTGCATCATGCATCATGTTGTGCAACGCGCCACTCCGCCACCCCACAAGGAGCTAAATAAAACCCAATCCATCGCCCCCAGGCGCTGAACGAACCAGAGCACACCGTACCAGCTCAGCCAGCGCCCGTGTCCATGCGCTGCCTGCTATTCGGCTTCCCGAACATCCGCAAGAAGTTCCTCATCATCACCTTTAGCTGGACGGCCAACGCCATCGTGTACAACGGGCTCAGCTACAACGCCACCGACCTGGGCGTCTCCGACTACCTGGCGTTCTTCATCAGCGCCATGGTTGAGGTGCCCAGCTACCTCATCATCATGTACACGATGGAGCGCTGGGGACGCCGGGCCAGTCTCTGCGGCACCATGCTCGTCGGCGGCCTCGCCTGCATCAGCTGCATCCTGGTGCCCAAAGGTCAGTCGGACGTGGCGTGACGAAGGCTGCAACGTGGCGTGACGAAGGCTGGCGGGGGAGGCAGGTGGGGAGGTTGGGCTGGTGTTTGCTGGCGTGAGAGTCGGATGGCGTGAGAGTCGTGGTGACCGCGGCGTCCGCTGTGACGTGAACAACAGGTCTGCCCCATCCACAGAGTCCGTCTGGTGGACGGTGTCGACTGTCGGTCTGGGTGACGTGATGATTATTCTGACCCCTGTGCAGGCCTGGAGATCCTGGGGGGGGGGGGGGGGGGTCTCGACCCCCCTTGGCCCCCCGGATGTTAAAAACTGGGGGGTCCAGGGTGGTCCAATACAAATATGAAAACTGGATGGGGTCCCTCTTGAGCAGAAGAAAGAGGACGGTCACAGGTCAGAATGATGGGTCCTACACATGCCAAAATGGGAGCTTATAAACCATTGACATATATAGGTATAGACGAACTACTCCGTCCGGTAGCCGTTGCCGCTAGGCGACACTAGCGCCGCAGCGGAGAAGGGATTGAGTTAGCGCGGCAATGCTTTTGCTATGGCGGAAGGGCGATATTTGCCGGCCTGTAACTCAAAAACTGCGTGAGGTAGCGCACTGGAAAAAGTTTGAGGACGTAGAGACATTCATAATGAATAACATGGAATACAAATATTCAACCTGCACGTTCACGGTCATTATCGTCAAATATCGCCTCTCCGCCATAGCAAAAGCATTGCTGCGCTAACTCATGCCTTCTCCGCTGCGGTGCTAGTGTCGCTTCAACCGGGAACGGCTGCCGGGTGGCGCAACAGCTGGAGTAGTTCGTCTATACTTATATAGGTCAATGTTATAAACCGAGTTAGCCGTCTTCAAGTCAGCATGGGTGATCCATGCCGACTTAAAAACGACCTGATGGGGTCAGATGTCGGCCGGAGGTCCTCGGTCGTCCTGAAATGGCCTTGGCCGGCCTGAGAGGGCCCAGAGTCGGCATGGGGGCTCACAGTCGTTTTCAGGGGCCGTAGTCGGCCTGAGGGGGCGCTTGGTCGGCGTGAGATGGCCTTCGGCCTCCCTAAGGGGTCCCACAGTCGCCCTGAATTGCCCAGAGCCGGCCTGGGGGGGGGGGGGCACAGTGGGTCTGAGGGGCCCTTGGTCGGACTGATATGGCCCTCGGTCGCAGCGGCGGCGCCACCGGGAGGGGGGGGGGGGGGGGGGGGTAAGAGGGGCGTCACCCCTCCTGTCGTTGGGCAGGGGGAAAAATATATTTTTGCCCCCCCCCCCTATCATTTTAGGAGGCCCCTCCATGCTTCAAAGATTCCCGTCTCGCAGGCCCCATTGCGGAGGTCACAGGGGCCCCTGGAAGCCAGAAGGGGTCCTATGGAGGTCAGAGGGGGCATTTGAAGGCCAGATGAGGCCATCTGGAAGCCAGAGAGTATATCAGAGGGAACCTTTGGAGGTCAGAGGTGGCCCCTGGAGGTCAGAGGGGTCCTTTGGAGGTCATAAAGGCCACTGAAGGCCAGAGAGGCCCTCTGGAGGTCAAAGTCCAGGGGGCCATGTAGGCCAGAGGGGTCCTATGTGCAAGTCACTGTGCTATGTGCAGCCAGGGGAGGTGAATCCCCCCCCCCCTTACGGGTAACAGGGCGCCCCACCGAGATTGACCCATATACTATTTGCATTAGCTAAATGACTTTGAAAATGCCACAGAGGAGCCCTCAAACCAGACAAGGGTTACTCTGGTGCATGCTGCCAAGGGCCCTCAGAGACACTGAAGGGCTTTCGAAGCTAGCCCAGGGGGCCTCTTGGACATGTCCAGGGGTCCCATTGAGCCCACCCAGGGGCCCAAAACCTGTCCAGGGGCCTCTCGAGCATGTCCAGGTGCCCATTAATCCCACTTAAGGACGCAAAAACCTGTCCAGGGACCTTTCGAGCATGCCCAGGGGTCATTGAGCCCACTCGGAGGCCCCAAAAACCTACCCAGGGGCCTTTAGAAAAATGTCCACTCGTCCAGGGGCCAATTGAGCCCACCCAGGGACCAAAACACTTGCCCAGTGGCCTCTCGAGCATGTCCAGGGGCCCATCGAGTATGTTCAGGGGCCTCCCGAGCCTGCCCAGGGGGTCCATTAGATTCTGTTCAGGGGCCTCTTGAACCTACCCAGGGGCCCATTAGAGTCTTCCCAGGGGTTCATCGAGTCTGTTCAGGGGCCTCTCGAACTTGCACAGGGGCCATTAGAGCCTGCCCAGGGGCATCTCGAGCTTGTCCAGGGGCCCATTGAGTCTGTTCCGGGGCCTCTCGAACCTGCCCAGGGCTCTCTGGAGCTTGCTAAAGGGCCCATTGAGCTTGTTCAAGGGCCTCTTGAACCTGCCTAGAGGCCATTAGAGTCTGTTCAGGAGCCACTCGGCTTGCTGAGGGTTCATTGAATCTGTGAACGGGTCCCTCCAGCCTGTCCAGGAGCTGCTAGCCGTCGCCTGGAGCGCCTGCTATAGCTGGAGTGCCTGCTAGCCGTGGTCGGCGCGGGCATAATGAGCGTAATGTGCTGCATTCTGACCCACCTGGTGCAATGTTTTCTTGGGTTTAAAAATGGTAATTTGATAAATCTGATGCGTTTTTTTTTATTTGGGGGGGGGGGGTAGTACAAAACAATTTAACAATTTCCCTCTCTGGAGAGTGTGTGCTGAAATATTTGTCAGCCAGAGGTGTTGCCGACGGGAGGGTCGGGGAGGGGGTCGACCCCACTCTTTTTGCGGGAAAAATGAACAATGTATCGTAAAATTGCCTTTGCAGCAGCCAAAATTCAGCTATCTAGGGCCAAAAAATGGAAAATGTATCGCCGCTTCGCGGCATGACACAAGTTTCGCAATTACTTATACAAATTTGGAAAATGAATTTCACTAATCCGCGCCGTGCCGGGGGCGGGGGGGGGGGGTGTTTAGCGCCCTCCTAAGGTTTTTCGAGGATAGCAAAAAAAACGGCAGCGCGCAGCGCCGCCGTTTTTGGCACAGCTGTTGGGGCATCAATTGCCCACATTATGTAAAAAGAAAAATACATCAGGTCATCACAGGTCAGGTCACCAGACCAGGTCACGTGACCCCACCTCCAAAAATGTTTCCGATCGCACCACAGCCACAGTTTTCGGCCGATCAATTTGGTACTTACTGGATTTCATAAGGGCAATAAATAGTACCTACAATACGTATATCTCTGATGAAGATGAAGATGAAGGCTGATGAAGAATTGACCAAGAGGGAAGTCGAGGCTCGTGACCAGGGGGGGGGGGGGGGGGGTTGGAAGCTGTTTTTTTACGAGGAGTTAATCTTATGCATGCGATAAACTATTACTGCGCCGCGAAGCACCGTCAAAATTTGAGGTTTTGAGCGGGTTGGAGAACTAATTTTTGCTATTGGAACCAGCATGCAGGGTCAAAACGAGGAAATATGTCAGGATCAAAAGGTGGTGTCAAAAGACATGTTGCCCCCCACATTTAAGACCAAAGGTGCCATACCCCCCCCCCCCCCTGCGGCCGCCAGTGTGTACAGTCTATATTAGAACCTTTTGTACTGGAAATAACACGGATTCATTTGCGCCGCGTAGCGGCACAGAATCTTTTGCTTTATTTTTTTTTCTTCTGGATAACTAGGCTCTAAAAAATCAAAAGGTTCTTAACTTCTATAATCTATACGTATCAGCCCAAGGGGGCCCTAATGGCCCTTGGAGTCCGATACGTTGTTGCCTCTGGTATAAAAGCACGTTGGTACCCCTTCATAGCCCAAGGGACGGGAGGCATGAGGGGACATTTTTGGGCATAATTTACCCATTTTAATTTAACATCATTTCGCGATTTTTGTATTCTTCCAGCGACCAATGCTTGTGATTTCATGGCGGCACCAGACCATTGTTTTCCCTCCTGGATTCAAGGAGGCACAGTTCCTCGGTGTCTCCCCCTCGCCCCACAGTGCCACCTACCGTCACGATGGTGCCCCTGGTTCACGGCGCGGTGGTGCCCTTGGTTTGGTGGTGCCCCTGGTACACCGGCGCGGTGGTGCCCTTGGTTCAAAGAACACTGAATTATGCGGCGCTGATTTGTATGCTTTATTTTGGTGGTGCCCCAGCGCGGTGGTGTCCCCATGGCCCAAAGGGGGGATGGGGGTCATGACCCCCGTGATCCCCCCCGGATCCGCCACTGCTATGAGTAGAGGTTTCACAATTGTTAACATTTCCAACTCGTCCAGATCAGACTCAGCATGAACTCAGTTTCAAAAATGTTTGAAAGCGACAGCAGCGGTAAAATTGGGTTTGTCTGTTTTTTACCACTGGCGGATCCAGGGGTGAGGGGCATTAGGGGAACATTCCCCCATCAGGAACATGGCGGGCAATCAACACAAGAATGTCCGCCGCCCCACGTGTCCCCTGCCCCACGTGTCCCCCGCCCCGCGTGTTCTAGCATTGGCTGTAAGAAGGGGTAATTAGGAAGAAGAAAAAATCCCCTCCGGTCAATGACGTTCGCTTTGAGGACCCGACCCCCCCCCCCCCCCGCTCAACAACTTTTCGCGCTGACGATCTGACTCCACACCCCCCCCCCCCCGGTCAACAATTTTTCGATGATGAAGCGGAGCGAAATTGTAGCCCCCCCCCCCATTCTCGAACCCTAGATCCCCTAGTGGATGGCTTGGGGAGATGGTCCTGTCTTGGTCCCCACTATTAGCTCTTCGGTCCAGCAAGTTGGGCACCGCTGGATCAGCTTCCGGGTGCCGATGTCCGCGTCTTGGCGTTCGCATCGCCTTTTTCGGAACTCGGCAGACTAACTTAACATGTAGCCTGCTTGAAAGTTAATATTTTATGAAGAGAGTGGGCCCCGGTGGAATTCATTGTCCTGCAAAGGCAATGTTTACGATAAATTGTTAACTTTCCCCGCAAAAAGTGTGTGTGTGTGTGTGGGGGGGGGGGATCAACCACCCCTCCTTCTGAGAGGGGGTGGGGGTCGGTGGAACCGTCCCCCCGACCCTCCCGTCCGTGACGCCCCTGCATGTTACGGATTCAATTTCCTTCGTTTTCCTTTCGGAGCAACGGTGTATCGAAGGGAAAACGAATGCAATTTCATCCGTAACTGACTGAGCCCATTTCCACGTCGCAGGGGTATAGGATCCTATTCAGTTGAGGGGGCTTCACCCCCCCCCCCCCCACTTCGCTTCAGCCACCCCAACTTGGACGAGGAAGTGGGTCAAATCCGGGGAGAAATATGTATTTTGGTAGATTTTGATAGTGCCTACTTTAAGCTATTTTCCCAGCTCAGCCTCCCCCAACTTTTCTGGAGAAGCTATGCTTCTGCCACGTCGTATTTTTCATATTCCAATCTTGATTTTAATAGGAATTACATGAAAACTAGAATCAGCTTCTGCCATGAAAAAGTGTGTGCCTTTTTTTGGGTGGGGGGTCGACTCCCTATTTTTCAAAAGTGTGTGTGTGTGTGTGTGGGGAGGGGTAGCGGGAAGGGGTCGCTACCCCCCCCCCCCCCCCCCCCCCTTCCCGTCAGCGACGCCCCTGGCGGCCCCCTCCAGACTGGACCCCCCCCAGACTCAAAAGAGATATCCAGCCCTGCCCCTGTGACGTGTGATGGCTGTTCTGCCCCCAACAGAGGCCGTCTGGTGGACGGTGACGCTGGCGATGATCGGAAAGTTCGGCATCGCCGGCAGCTTCGCCGTCATCTACGTGTTCAGCGGCGAGCTCCTGCCAACCGTGATCCGTTCGCAGGCGATGGCTCTGGCGTCCTTCTTCGCCGGCATCGGCCTCCTGTGCTTCCCGCAGATCCTGGCGCTGGTCAGTGTGGACCGTGTACACTGTGGTGCGGGGATCTCATTCTGTATAGACTACCATTGGCTCTGCACCATTCCATTGGCTCTGTTTGTCTCTGCATGGCCTGACAGCAACACTGTGATTATTGTTCTGTAGCTGTAGCTGTAACATTAGCGGAAACCGTGCGCCGGAACCCATTTCGGCTACAAGTTTTTGTATTGCCTTTTGGACTCAAAGAAAATACAATAGTTGCAGGTGGGTGTAACTTGGCAGAATTCTTATCTCATGGTGCGTTTGCTAAAATCAAAAACACGTACCGACATTGCATTACAAACCAGTGACCATCTGTCTGTCTGTGACTGGTGGTGTATACCTACAGAAAGTGTACGGCCGCCTACTGCCGCTCATCATCATGGGCAGCGTGACGCTGCTGGGCGCGTTCGTGTCCTTCTTCCTGCCGGAGACGATGCACACGCACCTGCCGGAGACCGTGGAGGAGGGAGAGAACTTCGGCAAGGGCGAGCCGCACATCAACTGGCGCTGGTGAGGCAATGCGCTTCCATGCAATGCAGGCGACTCCAGACATCCACCTGTGTCTTCAGACGTGTCTCTTCCAGGAGCGTACTTTATTGCGTGTTTTATGAGTAGTTGCCTGTGGCAGGTCAAGTATCGCACTCATATAATAGCGCACGTCGTACACACATGCGGCGACATGACGCACAGATATTCATGGACTACTACTTGGTGATACCCCACCCGTTTTGCCACTTGCGATATGAGACGACCAATAGCGTAAGAGTACCATAATCCTCTTACACGTATGTCACAACACAATCTGACGCGTTGTTTCTCTCTGTCCGCGCAGCTGGGGCAGGTCGCAGACAGAGGCCGCTGATGGGTCCGTCGACGCCGGCGATGAGGTGTTTGCCATGAACAAGACCAAGCCGTACAACGGCTTCGTGGAGCTGCCGCGCCGACAGAACGGCGAGCATTCCGATAACAGTGTGAGGACGCTGGTCTCCTAGTGGCGGAGAGCTGAAACTTAGTTAGCTGTATCGCCCAACAGATGGCAGTGCGAGCTGCGGTCGCCGCGCCGCGCTTACGCTTGCTGCGTCGTCCGCTAAATGGCAGGACGGGTCATGGGTTGTGCATTCAGTGCTGGGAGCTTCCTCGGTGAAAATGTGAAAGCTTGTCAGAAGAGGGAATCGAGGAGAAGGATCGTCCGGACCTTCTGGAAGTGTTTATTTATTAGCGCTTGACACGTTAGAAGGGCAGACTTCAATGCACTATTTCGTAATATGATTCCTAATCCATCGACACAGAGCCAATATGTGAATGAAGCGATATCATCCTACCATCCAAGGAACGAGAAACTAATTGGAACGATATGTCCAAATATAGACGGCTCACTTCTTATATTGAGTGGCCAGATTAATGTCATCACGTCAAGTGATTTGCGATTGCGTTGGACCGGTTTAACAAGTCTGTCTAGCAATGCCTAAATGTGTGAAACTGTTTTGTCCTACTCTATTCTGTTCCCTCGAGATGAGCCTAAGGATGTTCAGGAAAAACGATCTCCAGTAATATTCGGAAATATGACTATGAAATTGAAATTGAACTCCTGCAGGTCACACAAGTCTATGCAGGAATAAGCAAATGTAATTGGGATGAGGAAGTTACAAAAATGATCTGTTTTGGCATTGAGGTGTTGCCCAGGCCTGGTAGCTGCCCCTGTAGCTGCCCCAGCCCAGGCCTGGTAGCTGCCCCCTGGTAGCTGGCGTGGCCTGGGCTGTGGCCTGGGCCCAGCCCAGGCCACGCCAAGTTGAGAGGGTGTATGAAATGACCTTACGGTACCGATTACTGCACGCCACTTTCGACCCTACGGTACCGATTACTGCACGCCACTTTCGACCTTACGGTACCGATTACTGCACGCCACTTTCGACCTTACGGTACCGATTACTGCACGCCACTTTCGACCTTACGGTACCGATTACTGCACGCCACTTTCGACCTTACGGTACCGATTACTGCACGCCACTTTCGACCTTACGGTACCGATTACTGCACGCCACTTTCGATGGGTATCATGCCGAACATTCGAGGTCCAAACGGCGGTCCACATTGTGTCTCCCGCCAGTGAATGTTCTATTACTGTCGATAAGTTGGAGCGATGCGAACATCTCGCTCGGTGTCTTATTGAAGCGGTTGAAGTGACATAACTGATCAGACGCGCGCAGTGGAAGTGTTCACCGCAAATGTCCACATCTTCTCTTCTGAGAGGCATCCAGTGACGGCCTGTGGACGAATGCGGAATTCCTCTGCGTCCGAGAGCGTCGACCGAACTCGCTTGTCACGAGAGCATCGAGCATGGCGGTGGCTCACTGCATGGAAGGTGTTCTTGCGTCGTGTTCGCTGCTGCCACGGCTGAAGGGGTGCCTGGCTTCTGGCCAGGAGCCGAAACACTGCGCCCGTCCTGTCCCGTGCGAGGGGAGGCTTGGGGAGGGGAGGCTTGACGGTCCGCTAGACCAGGTGCCTGCTCGGCCTCCGGTTATGGCATCACAACAGCGTTGGCAGTTTCGGGATCAGCTGTCAGATCTGGTCCTGGCCGAACGTATTGACCAGTGCCGTACTGGCCGGCACCCCTCCTTCCCATCAACGAGAAAGAGCAGGCGTCTCGAAAACTGACTCCAATCCCTGCGTGCGGGAAAGGAGAATGAAACGTCTTCCTGAAGTGGAGGGTGGAAGTGAACACAGACCCCTTCTGGGGACCTCAGCGAGTCAGAGCCACATCAGACACCCCAAAGGCTCTGAAAGGCTGGTGGTCGTTTGAGTGTTGGCTGGGTGTCTGGCAGGCACCAGAGCATTAAGTTCATGTCTGACAGACAACAGGAGTGTGAAGTTCATGTCTAGGCACCAGGAGTGTGAAGTTCATGTCCGGCAGGCACCGGTGCAGGTCTGGCAGGCACCGGAGTGTGAAGTGTGGCAGCACTGTGATGCGCCATCTGTTCTTACCTCGCGAGGGTCCATTCTGTTCAATGTGTGTACATACGCGCTCTAGTGCCATTTGACCGCTGGCCGTACCCGCAGGGGATGTTTGTATACTGTATCAGATCGGGTATCGGTTGATTTCATGAATCGTAAAGGGGTTCTCCCTCGTCTGCATCGAATATGTCAATTCTGTCAACATTGATATGCAAAGTGATCATAAATGTTTTATCTTCACGCTGGCTGTATTTGGTTTCGTGTGTCGTATAGCAGGAAGTTATCAATATCCACGACTAAGACAGACGTTCCTTAGTAAGACGGACATTTTGTTCCATCTAAAAAGCTGCGTCTCCCGTTCACCTCAATATCGTCCTTACTTACTCAATGTATTGTGATCTCCGGGATCGGGAATTGTTTGTCTACTTAAGCTTCATGCACCTACACCCGAGCTAAACATAGGTATCATTGTGCTCACAGGCACAGTATGTCCGGAGAATGAGACATTTTCGGAAACATTCAGGTATCTACGTGAATGCCACTAACCCCTGACTACCTACTTATTCACCCATATGAGGTCTTTCTGGATACATTTGAGCTCATATCCTGAGAGAATGTAATCCAGATTTAGTCCGTCAAGTTCAGTAATACCACTGCCAGGCACACTTAGATATCAGGCCGTAGTCAACTTTCATATCCACTTTGACAATACCAGTCCTAATACAACCTGGTCTCCAGGCACATTCCACGGCGTGTCAAAAGCGGAAATAGTCGGCGCATCGCGCCGCCTCCAGAACGTCGGCCGCCATAGGGAAATCGGCACTGGTTTGCCTTTTTTCGCTCCGATGACCAGGGACCGGAGTTCCCCATGGCCTGGGCTGGGCCTGGGCTGGGCCTGGGCTGGGCCTGGGCTGGGCCTGGGCTGGGCCTGGGCTGGGCCTGGGCTGGGCCTGGGCTGGGCCTGGGCTGGGCCTGGGCTGGGCCTGGGCTGGGCCTGGGCTGGGCCTGGGCTGGGCCTGGGCTGGGCCTGGGCTGGGCCTGGGCTGGGCCTGGGCTGGGCTGGGCCTGGGCTGGGCCTGGGCTGGGACTGGGCTGGGACTGGGCTGGGCCTGGGCTGGGCCTGGGCTGGGCCTGGGCTGGGCCTGGGCTGGGCCTGGGCCTGGGCTGGGCCTGGGCTGGGCCTGGGCTGGGCCTGGGCTGGGCCTGGGCTGGGCCTGGGCTGGGCCTGGGCTGGGCCTGGGCTGGGCCTGGGCTGGGCCTGGGCTGGGCCTGGGCTGGGCCTGGGCTGGGCCTGGGCTGGGCCTCAGCTTTAAGGACATCACTGGGCTCCGGGCGGTCCTGGGCCTGATAATTTTGAAGTAATGCGCGCGTCGCACAAGCTCAGGTCAGAGCTCAACAATATTTTAACCAGCAGTTCACTTCACTCCCATAGCAACACACAGGTGAGTGATATTGAGCTCACCATAATAAATATTGATTGAATAGTGTATCAACACTCAAATAAATGATAACAGTACTATCAGAGTTATATGCAATAGTAGTTAGTACCAGCCTCCGCCAAATGTTTGACATTCCTAAGTGATGACGTCACCAAAGTCATGGTCCGTGGCCTTCAACACATGAGCCAACGGGGAAATCAGTGTTTTGGGGATGGCCCCATGAAGATCCTACTGGGAAAATGTTGGCTTGCATTGCCTTTATGGATTGGTAGAGATATGCTGATTCCAAAACCGGGTCAGTTTGGTCATATAGTCCCAGTCATAAAGTCTTGGTCATACAGCCTTAGTACAGTCATACAGCTTCAGAATCAGTGACGTATGATCTGCCTAACCTCCTTTTGTTATAGTAACCAAGTGGTGGATCCAGGATTTTCTAAGGCAGGGGGCTTCAGGCCCGAGGGCGGCATATTTCCTCGGTGACAGGGGGCGGCATGGCCCAGAGGGGCGCCAATCCAATATGTCAATTAAAGTAAATAGTTCACTTTATACATTTTTCCCAAACACGATTTAGTTATATTTTTTAATACAGTTTATTTTTATATTGTCAAAAACGGCCTTATATCGCGCCGATTCAGGACAGAACGCCATACATTATTATTGTTTATCAAAACTATATGCATACTCTCTGAGTCAGAGCCCTGACGTCACGCGAATGTAAAAAATGTCTCAGCCAATCATATTCGAAAGTAGTCGCGTAAAGATAGACTCGCATTGGAGATGTGCCAACCGGCGGCCGGCGTTCGCTCGCTATCACCAGCTGCAAGCTTATTGGCTGATGGTATATAGCCTCTGCCCGGGCTAGATTCAGCACCACATTCTTTCGCCGGCACCGCATTCCTTCGCCAACAAATCAAATATATTCGGCTGGAGAGTCTTTTCAGTCAAGAAAACTTGCAGATAGGGGTTTCCCAACACTAGGGCTATAAGACTGCTATCTCAGTTTAAAACTAATGTTGAAGGTTAACTATTTCCTGGTCAAATATGAGGCATATTATTATATAACATATAGGCATACTTCTTTAACCCGCGCCCCGGGGAGGGGGAGGGGGCAGTTTCTCTATATTTTGAAAACTATGATAGATATTGACGTGAAACGTTCCGTACCTTATGTTGCATCCATGTTACGTCTTCTCTCAACATGTCAGTTGGGAAAACTACAGAGAGGAGATCAAAAATAGATCAATCAATTTGTATATTTTGTTATGCCCATATTTGGGCATTAATGCGGTATCAAAATGTGAGGCCTATGTCATTAGGCCAATTCGGAGCAACATACGCATTAGTGATGTCATTTTCCAAAAAAATACTGACCGATTCCAAACCGATACCGAACGGTAGTAATTTTACCTATTACCGACCGATTTGGGTTGAAGCCAAAAATGTCCAAAATTTGACTGATTTTTAAATTGTATACTTATTTATAGCACACTGGCAAAAATAGCTCTGTTTAACATCATAAAACACACATGTACAGTCTCCAAAAAGACAGTATAACTGTGAAAAAGGGATCTAAATACATTTACAAAGCAAAGAAGTGGTTGCTTCAAGCAAGACCTTGTCCTTATCCAATTCCGAGACGCTGAGGCACATTGAAAACAGGATGGACAAATGTGACCTCAATCATTTCATATTAATGTGCAGCATAATACATATTACATAAATACATACATAGGAAGAAATCGATTTTATCTGGCCAAAGTTGGATGGACATACAGGTTACTGGTTTGTGCTTGCTACTTAAGATGGTATACAATACTTATTTTTAAGGACCTCACTTCCTCTTGTGAGCAATATCTTCAATCTGTATATAATAATGATGTGTTCTATTTAGTATTTACATTAATTGATTGAATTTGAGAAAATTTGCTGGATATTTGTAAAAGTGGGACAAAAAAGTGAATTGTTTAAGATTAGACTGACCGAAAAGTGTCCAAAAATGTATAAGCCTGACCGACTGATTACCAAATCGGTCACAATATTTTTCGGTTACCAAAATTTCGGTAACCGATTGACACCACTAATACGCATACTTGGAGGTTAAAAAGTGTTGGAGAACATGTTGTCCATCAATATATCGGAATAATAAATGTGACCAGATTCGGCAATTGCCCTTATTCCACTGTAAATGACGATCTAAATATTGATTCCACGACGCAACGACCACAGCGTGAAATACATTTTTAGATCGGTCGTCAGCCAGCTAATCCAATTTTAGATCGTGAAGTCAGGTGGCGAATCAAAATTTAGATCGCTGAGGCTGCTGCGAGTGCCGAAATTGAGATCGCCGACCCTTACTTTGGCCATATCTTCCAAAGTAGGGATCTGATCATACAAGTACAACACAATATGATGGCGCGATTCATGCAGTTTCAACAGAAAAAATCCAGGGGTGATGGACATTTTTTTGTAGGGGTGATATGGTGTTTGAAGGTGTCAGAAAAAAAATCAATTTTTAGATCGGATCTCCTTATAAGGGCATGCTCCGCCCATTTTGATGACGTCACGACCTAATTTTTTATCGATTAATTTTTAGATCGCCTCCCCGTAGTTTTCCCAACTGATGTCATTCAAATTAGTGAAATAGTTTGGGAGATAATGACGTTTTTAGTGACGTCAGGTCATGCCATTTTTAGTGGAAAAACGATAAATGTTTGCAAAACCGTAGAAAATCGAGTTGTAAAGCAAATTGCAAAAAAAGTAAAAGGAAAGAAAATGACATGTTCTTCAAAATGGCTATCTCGGATTTTCATTTTTGTTAGCTTTTGACCCACCCAAACAAACAAAAAACGTATTTGTTTAGGAAAAATCGCACAAAATCTAAAATTTCAAAGATATAAAAAACGGAATATATATGGGATAACCAAGTATGAACGATACCCACACCAAATTGCAAAGTAAAATATGTATGTTTGACTGACTTATGGCTCTCAAGTATGATAAACTCATGGCGTATTTGGTTGAAATTGCATTTTATGGCTTTTAATTGCCAGATACAGCAAAATCAATGCCACCACTGTATTTACTAGACAAAACTGGTCTAGAAACATGACTTTTATTTATATTAATCAATTTCAAATTTTGACCTTATACCACCTGACCTTGACCTGAACTTCGCCTAAGGGCCATTATATGGGGTCAGAGTGTAAAATTTATTACTACTATCAAATTATACGTGTAAAATAACCCATAAAACATGTGTCGCATGACTTTCGTAGACCCTTTGCCAATAGTTATATTTTCTGACCTACCCTTGACGGCTTGACCTTTGCTTACAATCTCAATTTCGCTTATGCAAAAGATAAATTATGCCTCTGAGAGCACTTTGTGCCATAATAGTCACATATAAGGCTTTAAATGGAAAGTATAGCAAATCAACCCAAATACCTCGATTTTGACATTTCACCTGACCGTGACCTGACATGTGACCTTATTTTGAATATTTCGCGTATGTTTTACGTGCGTCTCATTGAGAGCTTTCGATTGCTCCCTTGCGCATCTCATTTCGCTGCAGTTATTAGTTCGAACTAGGTGGCAGTATATGCCCTCCCCCCTCCCCCAATTAGCTGAATACCCCAGCGGGGCGCGGGACCCTTTTGCAAGTCTGGTGGCATGATCGGTGACTGCGGATCTACGTATACGTAGGTTTACATGATTCACAAGATTTACATGATTTTTTATTCTCCGGGCTTACTACATGTAGCAAGGAGAAGCAAAACACATATATTGTCGCAACATTGGGAAACTAAGTTCCATACGTGGATAAACAAGAAACAAAATCTTGTGTTACGACAGTTGAGTCGTTCTTATTGGGTCACGCCAATCCAAGGGGATTATACAATGTTTTCAGCGTCGGTCACCGATTTTACAATTTGACTTTTGGTCTCAAGATCAAATCGAACCTCCTGTTTCCCAGTCAGGTCCATTTTGACCTTACAGGTCTCCTTCAAGGTCAAATTCAATGCAAAAGGAAGGGGGACGCCGTAGCGCCCAAAGTTTGCGTCCGATTGCAACACAAATGGTCTCAAAATGGCCCCGTGGCCCATGCCCATTTCCAGGATGACAAGTATTCTTAGAGTAAATTTGTTCCCGTGATCTTCAAGGTCAAAGGATGGGGAACGCTGTAGCGCCCAACTTTGGGCGCTAACTTGAAGGTCACAGGGCACAACTCTAAGAATGCTTGTCATTCTGGAAGTGAAAGGAAGGGGAAAATCCCGTACTTTGACCCTGAATTTGACATTAAAGGTCACGGGGCACAACTCTGAACATTATTGTCATCTTGGAACTGGGCACAAGGAATCGTTTGAGACCAATTTGTCGCGATCGGACGGTAACTTTGGGCCCTACAGCGTTCCCCGTCGTTTGACCTTGAATTTGATCTTGAAGGAGACCAGTAAGGTCAAAATGAACCTGATATTTTAAAGCAGGAGGTTCGTGTTGACGTTAGTCCTTAGGACCAAATCGTGTAAAAATCGGTGACCGGCGCTGAAAACGTTTCAGTGGAGCTGTGGACATCATGGACATTGGACATTCATCCAAGCTATTTTTAGGCGCCCCGAGTGTGAAAGGTACAATACGTCAGCACCTTCAACGCCTCGCCAGGTATATTAAAAAAAGTGTCACGGTTATTTCATGGAGGTTCTTTTCGTGGGCGCATCCAGGGCGCTATCGGGAGTGGGGGAGGGGGGCAAAAGCGTATTATGGGTTTCGAAGGTCACGGGTGCCAGGTTGCCGTCGGAGGGAAGCTGAAGGCATCAGGGTGCCATCCTTCTGAGTGCGCCGGGACACCACATCGCTTTCGGGCCGGCAAGGTGCCATTCGGGGGCGGTATGAGGGTAGGTGCCTTTCGAGGGTGGCAATACGTCTTCCGAACTCCGAAGGCGGCATAATGCACTCTGAGGGCGGCAAAATGTCTTCCGAGGGCGGCAAAATGTTTTCCGAGGACGACATGATGCTTTCCGAGGGCGGCATAATGCGCTCTGAGGGCGGCAAGATGCCTTGCGAGGGCGACAATATGTCTCCGAAGGCGGCATGATGCCTTCCAAGAGCAGCATAATGCGCTCTGAGGGCAACAGGATGCCTTCCGAGGGCGGCATATTGTACTCTGAGGGCGGAAAGATGCCTTCCGATGGCCACAAGACATCTTCCGAGGCGACATAATGCACTTCGAGGGCGGCAAAATGTCTTTCGAGGGCGGCAAGATGTTTTCCGAGTGCGGCATAATGCTCTCTGGACTCTGAGGAGGGCATGCTGCCTTCCGAGGGCGGCATAATGCGATCTGAGTCGGCAACATGCCTTCCGAGGGCGGCATTTTTGTTTGCAATTGACGCGTTTTCTATTGCCTTGCAGGCTATTAAAGAGTCTTGTGCCATGGCAAATCTTTGTCCAAATTGAAAACATGAAAATGACCCCCTCGATGAGGGGGTCATCAAATGACCCCCTCGATGTACTCCTAATAATTATGACCTGAAAATTCAGTAGAAATTTACTTTATTTAACAATGAATATCGCACTATTCGATGTAAAAAGCACACACATGCAAAACAGCAGCATGCGGCTCCTCCGGTGGATCATTTGTGATGACAAATTAGCCAACCTGGCAAGAAAAAGGCAAATTTTGTTTTCCAACGTCGTCCAGCAGGACGGGGCATTTTACCACCCCTGGTTATGGGTACGTTAATGGTAAATATTGACATTTTGATTTATTGTTCTGCAATATCTTATGGCACATGTATGGTATTAAATTGATCGCGTCTCAATTTAAAATTAAAATCACAACTTTGTATACTTCGATAATTAACATTTGAGAAATATAAATATATGTACCTACTTATTTATTTTGACGAACGGCATGATCCTTCTCTATATCTGGCGCTTTTTTCCCTTTGAAAGCACTGTGACAATGTCCATGAAACAAATCCCCGACACTAAATAGGTCGCCGTTGGGTGCGTAAATGAAGTTCCGATTTCATTGCCACTTCTTTGATTGTTTGTTGATTGCTTTGAAAAAAGGGGTTATTTTGATTGATAAGCTGAAACATTGTATTATATACAGCCAGTGACAAAACTATACAAAACTCCTAATGTTGAAAATAAATGAACCATTGACAATTGTTTAAAAAAATTGAGGGTCGCAACCACTAACTAGGCCGTCGTTGGGTGCATAAGTTAACTGCTAATTTGGATATCTTTTTATTTTATTGTTTGTTGATTGTTAAGGATAGTAGGGCACACAATCATAATAGACAGAGTGTAATTTACACATTTCCCATAACATTTCGTCAAAAAGCAATACCGGATTTTGGTGGGAACCGAAGTTCGTTACCAAGTACTTGAAAGCAGGGCTGCGGAGTCAGAGTCGAAGTCGGAGTCGGAGTCGGAGTAGGTTGGAGTCGGCAGTTTTGGCCGGAGTCAGAGCAGGAGTCGGAGTCGCTAAATTCTTACCGACTCCGACTCCGGCCCAGAGTCGGAGTCGACTTTTTGGCAATTGGCGATTACTTTGGTCGGTAGAATAGTCGTCGGCCTAGGGACATAAACTTTACATCCCTTTCGAAAGAAAATTAGTGGAAAATGAATCGAGTAGAAAGTTTGCTCAACTAGCGGTAGATTTGCGCCTGCTGAAGATAGGGCAATAATTTGTACGTCATCTGATGGTGATTGGGGCTTTGGACGCACCGACTCTTACGGTCACACGGCGCCCATTTTAATATCATCGTGCTCGCTTCGTGAAGGAGATTCGAATCATACCATGGTGACCAGGTTACCTAAGTCAAATAAAAATTTGCCCTCAGGTCAAGGTAATTTAAGGTCATGTGGTGAACCAGGTATTTGTGCTGCGCAATGTCGGACGCGTCTCGACACAAATTGATGGCATTGCAGATATTGCTTAGCATGCGATTGGAGAACGGATATAATGAAAGGAAATGTCCGGAGTTGGAGTTGGAGTCGGAGTCGGAGTCGGAGTCGATTTTTTTCAGGCCGGAGTCAGAGTCGGAGTCGGAGTTGCCAGAATTACGTCGACTACGCAGCCCTGTTTGAGAGTACCGCTCGTTAAAAGCCTGGAACGTTTATCAATTTTAACTGAAATATCTTTCGGTAGGAATAAGGGGTGGTAAAAGTGCTTTGAGTGGCCCCGACCAAAAGTGGCACATACAAAAATGACCCCAGCACAGCCCGGTTCATTTTGTTTTACTTCACATGCATACCCTAACACCTGGCTGCATGCTCACATCATCCCTATATTTTAACCAGCGCCGTGCCGAGGGGGGGGGGGGGGAGTGGACACCCCTCAGGTTTTTCGCGGATAGCAGAAAAACGGCGACGCACAGCGCCACTATTTTTGGCACAGCTATTTGTGCATCAATTGTCCACATTATGTAAACAAAATAATCGGGTCATCTTCGGTCAGGTCACCAGACCAGGTCACGTGACCCCACCTTCCAAAAACTTGTGGTCGTACCACAGTCATAGTTTTGGGATGATCTGTTTTACACTTACAGGATTTGATAAGGTCAAATATATCTACAATTCGTGTATCTGGGATTTTTAATATCAGCGACCTAAGGTCGGTTTAATTTCGTGACCTCCCCATTGTAAGTCAAAGGAGATATATCCAAATGCTTTCTATTCTAAGGAGACGCAAGATAGTGTTCTAATTCCTTCTGGATCATGTTATTATAGTACAATCTTGATGATCTAGGTGCCATTTTTGTTTAGTAACCCTACAGGGTCAGCCGAGGTCATCCGAGGTCACCAACAGTTGTATGTCAATAACTCTCGACATAATGACGATAGAGAAGTGAAACCAACATCGATGTGTTTATCGAGTCGCTGCATGTCTTCCCATATGCAACATGACGTACTTGGGACACCACCACTTGACCTTGACCTGAAGTCACATTTTTAAGTTGACCTGACCTGGTCAACATTAATATGAGTCGAAGCGTCTTGGCGAGATAAGCACGATGGGGTCAAAATTATTGCCTTGACGTTATTAGGTAAACAGCTATTCCCTTTTTACATTTGATGAGCTCTGGAGCCTAAACTATTGACCTGATCTCAAATTCGAGGACACCATAGCGATTGTATTTTTCAAGAGATTTCCATTGTTTTTCCCGTTTGTTCCTAGCTAAGGATTCCTGTGATATCTGGGGGCTTCTGGAGCGAAATCCCACAACTTGAAAATCTGACCTTTGACCTTTGTGGTACCCTTCTGGTGACCTCAATATTGACTTAAGTA
>JAXIVJ010004519.1:47500-82149 GCA_036785665.1 Chirona hameri
GTCAATTTCAGGTCACCGAAGCAGGGTTGTGCTCGACTCAGAGTCGGTGAGTCAAATTTGACTCGACTCTGACTCAAATCAACTTGAGTCAGAGTCGAGTCGATTAAGAAAAATAGGGGCTCGTCTTGAGTCAGAGTTGAGTCATTAAAAAAATATATGGGCTAAACTTGAGTCAGAGTTGAGTCACTATATACAAATAGAGGTTTGAGTTGAGTCGGAGTGAAGTCGCATGGATGTCGCTTGAGTCAAAGTTGAGTCGTCTGGATGCTGTTTGAGTCAAAGCTGAGTCGACTCATCCTCTTATGAGTCAGTCACATCTGATGCAAAACAAGAAATTGGGAGCAAATAAATAATAAAGGGGTCCAAACAATGTTTTAGTGTGAGGGTATGAGTTCAGGTGCTTTTCAAACCTACATAAATAAATTTTCTGCCTAAAAAATCACTTAAAAGTACTGTTTTGCTGCCACTTGTTCAGGCTCATCACAGTTCACACTACCTACAGTGTTGTCAGTTGTGTACGGAAATGTGACACCTGCCCTACCAGTACCCACTTTTCCAGTACACACCATTACAGTTGAGAGACACAGTAGGGAAATACTTTAACAATGGAGCAAAACTACAATTAAAAGTAGTAAAACTACATCACAAACTCTGCTGACTGCTCCTTATCTTAAATGAAGCAATACAAAATTGGATATGTACATGGAAATGATAACTGCAGTATATATAACCTAATAGTAACCATATCAACATAACATTCCTGGAATGTTTATACGAACCATGAGGTATGAACCATATGCGCCATTTATGTCTGAAATAAAAATTTGCATCACAAATTCACTTGAGGTCGAGGACAGGTTAATTCAACAATATATCACAATTCACTTTGTTTGCTAACGCCGATTTGTTCTCTCCTGAAATCCTACAGATGTTAATTCACACTTGTCAGTTCACTCAGTTGCATTTAAAAACATTTATAAAGGCGTGTATTGTTAGAGTGCGATTATTTCTTCCGCGCCGCAACAATGACTTGCAAGTTGGAGTATCAAAATCATACCGATTTCATATCGCGCTGATCTTCAAATGTGTTGAGGTCCTTGAAGCTTGAAGACTGTGACTGTGAGGACTGTGATTGGTCAATATACTGGTCCACATGCTGACACTAGCTACCAGCAGTTCACAAGTTACTCTGGGGGTGTCACATATGCATTTTTTCTCTCAAAATGACTGATAAAACCAGTTGACTTGAAAATTACATCCGTACTTTTTATTAATTTTGAGTGCGGAGTATCAGAGCGGGTTTTAAAGGGTATTATAAGTTATAACCGTGTTTAATATACACGTGTCAAGAAGGAGGTGTGCTACAATATTGATGACGTAATATTAGAGAGATATTTGGAGAGGTTTAGTAGTGACTGCTGAGTCTGCAGTGCTGCGCAACGCGCCGTCTGGTCGTCTCCGCCCCGAGGCAGGCAGGGGGGTGTCATGCCTATTTCCGCAACGTGTCCACCCTGTCCCATGACGTCACAGTCACGGTTTCCACCAATGGGGTGGCCGAATCGGGAGCGTTCGAGACCGGCACGGCCACCATGTTTGTGTACAGGGGCGGGGCTTGACCTTATATGGGCATGGGCCTCCCACCTTTTGCATGCCTCGCTTTGACATCGCCTAGCGGCTCACCCTTGCAATTTAGGAGAAAATGACCGAAGAGCGAGCTGTAGAGGACATTTCAATCTATCATTTAGTGCTCAATTCATCCCGCTGGCACCTAAGGTATTCAACTGGTAGGACGCGAAAGTAGGCCGATTTAACACTATTTGAATAGGGAGCGTGTGACGTCACGTGCCCGTGACGTCACGCCATTCGCTGCCTACCCCGGACGGGTCTACCTAGTATCTAGGGCCTTGCGAGGCAGGTATGTTATGCGCGTGTCTGGAATCGGTTATATCGTATATGTATGTAACTATTTGTGGCAAATTGTTACATAAGGATGTTGGCATTTTTTTATTTTGGTATGGAAAACAAAATGATTGTCAAATGGGGAGCCACTTGTTCCGTGGGATTTAATGTATCGAATGGTGTAAAGCAGAGTTGGAGTGACATTTTATCCCTATTCTTGTTTAATGTATATATGGATGAACGGTAATAGTTCAGTAATTTACCTCCCCAGTTAATCAGTTGGAGACACAGTAGGGAGATACTATAAAAATAGAGTGCTCTAATCTGATATTTTAATGCATCAGATTAGATTTTAGAATGCATCAGATAGTTAGATTTTAATCAGTCGCGAAAATGAGGTCTTTTTTTAAACGGCTATTGTGTAGCACTGTGACCACTTGACGACCCATAGAGGGCATGTATGTTGAGAAAAACCTCAAACTTTGTTTAAAGATAGGTCACATTAAATTTATGAATATGTCACGCAGGAAACAGTCAAGATCCTTACTCTATGTTTGGATTACCTGCTGTTGTCTGGTGCTGAAATGCTCAATAAATAGAGCTGAATGCTGATAATCCAAAATTAGAGCGCTGGCCAGTATGTGTACTCAATAATTAGAGCGGATTGGACCAAGCACGCCATAATGTTCCCATCACGTTTCAGAAGTTTGCAATTCCAAACAGATTTTCAATATGCATCTGGATTTTTTTCAGACTTGAGCAGGAAAAAAACATGATTGTTGGATAATTGTTGTTTCCTATATGGCTTCCTTGTTTTCTGACATTTTGTTACAATTTATTGCAAGTGGTTTTGGTAAAAAGTGTTCATAAAGGCGCTCTAATTTGAGATAATTTACATGCTATGGCAGGCTCTGATGTCACCGGCTCTATTTTTGGAGCGCTCCATTGTTAAAGTATTTCCCTACTGTGTCTCAACTGTAATGGTGTTCTCCAATAGAAGAAGAGTATTATTACGACAGGCAGAAAAGTGGGTACTGGTAGGGCAGGTGTCACACTTCCGTACACAACTGACAACACTGTAGCTAGTTTGAACTGTGATGAGCCTGAACAAGTGGCTGTGGCAGGCGGTGCAGCCGGCGTGATGACATCATTGGGAGGATATAGGGGAGACCCTACTTAATGGCGTAAGCCTGCTTACTACTCGGTCAGACTTCATGGCTTAGGTCTGTTCACACTCAATCAGACTTAATGGCGTAGGCGTCTTTACTACTCGATCAGGCTTAATGGTGGGGTTAGTTTAGTTTGGGTACCATAACCTAAACTTAAATGGCAGACTTAATAGCGGGTTAGGTTAGGTACCATAACATAAAATAACCTAACCTCGCCATTAAGTCTGATCGAGTAGTAAACAGGCCTGTAACATTAAGTCTGATCGAGTAGTAAACAGGCCTATACTATTAAGTATACCCTCCCAATGACATCATCTATCCGGCTGCACCGCCCGCTACTTGTTCAGGCTTGTCACACTACCTACAGTGTTGTGTACGGAAGTGTGACGCCTGCCCTACCAATACCGAAAAGTGTACCAGTAATACTAAAGCTATACCATCACCAAAAACTATACATAATCGAACCTGACCTAACCTTACAGCAATTATGGTTGCAGAGACCCACGTTTAGAACGCTCTGCTCACATTCGCTCGCTGCGCTGCATAACCTAACAGGGTCAGGCTCCAGACCCTCCCCGGGGGAGGGTCTGGGAGGGTTCAGTTATATGGTTGGCAAAGTTGCTGTTTGCTGGTATGCATTTTGTACTCTTTTATGCTCTTTTGAAATTATGCTCTTTATTTATGCTTTTATGCTTTATGCTCTTTTAACTGTAAGTAGCTATTCATGAAATACATGAATACAGAAATACATGAATACACCGGTTAGTGTTTTACAACCTGCTAGCCTGCTATCAGTATTGACTATTGAGCTTGTTGATTGGTTCGGAAACTCAATTTTAATTAACACCTGTTTTACTTTTCCCAGCTCAAGAACCAACTTCAAATACATTTTCCTCACTTATTTCATATTTGCATCCTATTATATAGGATTATTAAAAAATAATTATATAGCAATTAACAATAGTGGTAAAGTACAGATATATACCTGTGCTGGTGCAAAATAATAATAATAATTATTATTATTATTGCTATTAGGAACATATATATTGGAATATATATTTCAATGCAACTGGATGCAGTATATATTTATGATAATGCAACATTCATTCATGTGCCTTGATCCAGTGTAAATCCAAATAAAAGTTTACATATCTAATATAATATTCCAAAGAGTTTTTGTGAGTAAAATACATTTGAATCAAAGTCGTTAAGTCACGAGTCAAAAAATGAGTTGATTCAAGAAAATTTTACTTGAGTCAGAGTTGAGTCAGGGTAAAATCAAATTAGTCAAAGTTGAGTCGACTCAAAAAAATTGTCCCCCCGCTTGAGTCAAGAGTTGAGTCAGGGGTAAAAGCAAATGAGTCAACGCTGAGTCGACTCAAAAGAAAAAAAATGTCCGCTTGAGTCAGAGTTGAGTCAGGGGTAAAAGCAAATGAGTCAACGCTGAGTCGACTCAAAATAACAAATTGCCCCGCTTGAGTCAGAGTTGAGTCAGAGTCCCTTCGACAATGAGTCAGAGTCGAGTCAGTCTAAAAAATATGAGTCGAGCACAACCCTGCACCGAAGGTCAAAATTTGTAATTGTTAAATCTAAACAAAAAAGGCATGTTGCTAGACCAGTTTTGTCTCAGAAATACTGTGGTTGAATTTATTGGTCTGTATCTAGTCAATAAAACTCCAAAACGCAATTTCAAAATATGACGTCATGACCCATACTTTATATGTCAGTCAAAAATGGAGATATCAGCTTGAAATTTGGTATGGGAGTTGCCTATGTATGGTTCTCTGACATTTTCCGTTTTTTTTTTGTGAATATTCCTTTATTTTTTTATTTTGTGATAATCCCCCTACCCCGAACAATTTTTGTTTTGTTTTGTTTTTGGGGTTAAAAACTATTTTTTTTGCAAATCCGAGATAGCCAGTTTGTAGCCGTTGCAATTCTCTATCTTTTGACGTTTTTAGATTGCTTTTTTCTTCCAATGTGGCATTTGTACGACCTGGCAAAGTTGAGCTGATTTGGGTGTAAAACTCGTGTGTAGTGACGTCACTAAATTCGCTATAACTGGACAAATCGACGAGATTTCTTCATTTTTGCACACAAGACGTAAAAATGATGTATAAGAAGGTACCCGAAGTTTCACGTTTATAGCGCTATTAGTATTGCGAAAATTCATCGGGGGGGGGGGGGGGGGGGCGTAAGTGTAAGGGCGTAAGTGTCATTGGCGTAAGTGATAGAGCGCCGGGACATAGATCCGGTGGTCGCACCAGTTTCGAGGTGTGTTTAACACGCGCCCTGGAGGGCCTCTGATAATTACACGCCCTGGAGGGGGCGGGGGCGGATTTCGCCCCCCCCCCTATGATCTCGAAAACCACGCAACGTAGCGACAAGCGGGAAACGACGTTAGATAGCTCGAGACAAGTTCTTTCGAAAGTATTTCGTTTTTTTTTTTCAGGTCAATATTGAGGTCACCAGAGGTCATCAAGGGTCAGATTTTCAAGTTTTCAAGACTTCGGTTCGAACACCCCCAAATATCTCGGGAACTATGATAGTTAGCAGCAAACGGAAAAAGCAATCGAAAGTCATTGAAAAATTCAATCCACATATGTGTCCTCAGATTTGAGCTCAGGTCAATAGTTTAGGCTCTAGAGGTCATCGAATGTCAAAAAGGTGATTTTGTTTTCAAAACAGTTTTTCCAAATTAACCTTTTACCTAATAAAGATAAAGCAATAATGTTTACGCCATCGCGTGTGTCTTGTCAAGGCGCTTCGAATCATATTCATGGTGACCAGGTTAGGTCAACTGAGAAATCTGACCTCAGGTCAAGGTCAAGTGGTGACCCAAGTTGGTCATGTTGCATATTGGGAGACGTGTCTCGACGAGACAAACATATTGGTACCGTTTTCTCTTCTCTATCTTCATTATGTCGATAGTTATTGATAAAACCGTGTTGGCGGTCACAAAATTGACCTGACCTTAGGTCACCGATATTAGAAATCCGAGATCAACAAATTGTTGGTATCTATGACCTTATGAATTCCTGCAAGATTGAAACCGATCGGCGTAAAACTGTGGCTGTGGTACTACTGCAAACGTTTTGGAGTTGAGGTCATCACGTGACCTGGTCTGATGACCTGACCTGAGATGACCTGAGGCCAAGAATTTTACATAATGCGGGAAGTTAATTTCTTAACAGGTATACAAAAAACGGCGGCGCTGCACGCCTCCGTTTTTGCGCTATCCTCAAAAAACCGGAGGGGTGGGCGGATTTCGCCCCCCCCCCTTCAGGGCGCGTGTTAACCCGTGCCCCGCTGGCATATTCATTCAAGTGGGGGGGGGGGGGGGGCAGATTCTGCCACCTCGTTATCTTCCGAACCAATTGTTACTGCGAGACGCCCAAGGCGGTAATCGAAATCTCCTAATGAGACGCATCTAAAGCATACGCAAACTTGTCAAAATAAGGTAACATGTCAGGTCACGGTTAGGTCAAAGGTCAAAATTGAGGTATTTGAGTTTATGGGCCATACTTTCCATCCTAAGCCAAGGCATCCAAAGGTCCATGCAAAGGTCAAGGCAAGGTCACTATTGTCAAGAGGTCTACGAAAGCCATGCGACACATGTTTGATGGGTTATTATATAAGTATAATTCGACAGTAGCAGCCATTTTCACAACCTGACCCAATATCAGGTTAAGGTCAGGTCACAAAATGTAAAAAATTGAAATTGATTAATCTAAATAAAAAGGCATGTTTCTAGACCAGTTGTGTCTCAGAAGTACAGCGATGGCATTTATTTGTGTATCTGGTCACTAAAATAAAAAAAAACGCAACGAAAAAAAAAACGACGTCATGAGTTACTTATTCTTAGGAAGCCATAAGTACGTAAGAAAAGACATTGCTTCGAAATTTGCTTTGGGTATCGTCTACACTTGGTTCTCCAATATATATTCCGTTTTTTGTTTATATCTTCAAAACTGTTGAATTTATTTTAAACAAATCCGATTTTTTTTTTGTGGGTGGGAATTAAGAAAAAAATGTTGCCAATCGGAGATAACCATTTGAAAGAGAATGTGATTCCCTTTATTATGACGTTTTTATTCGCAATTTGCCTCAAAACTCGATTTTCTACGATTTTCCCAACATTTATCGTTTTTCCACCAAAAATGCCATGACATGACGTCCTTAAAACGTCATTATCTCCCAAAGCACTAATTCAATGTCGTTTAAATTTGGTGGAAAGACGTATAATTGATGTGATGTTACGCACTGAAAGTTTTATGTCGATATCTATCATATTCTTCAAGTTATTGAGACATTCCTGGAAAGGGGCAGATTCTGCCCCTCCCCCACCTTAGCGGGGCGCGGGTTAAATGACGGTGTAGTCAGGACGACGAAAGCGCAAGGAACGTTATAATGCCAATTGTTAGATTGCTGGATGGCAGTCTTCCTTTGAGACTATGTAAATAGTAAGAGAATACCGCTGCGTTCCTGCTTAGCTGAAGCTGCGCAACAATTCTGATAGTTCCATGGATAGTACATAAGAGGCACATGAGATAAACAAATTAATATATTGATGTAAGTAACAAAATTACCCAAAAAGGGACGCCAACGGTATTATCAAAACGATACTTTCCTTAACTTTTTCGCGATATCAAATGAAAAAGTGAAACACTGTCGTCTGTAGCACTGCCATTTAACACAGCTATGATAAGGTCTGGACGCTTTGTTTAGTCACTTCGATGAGATACACCAGAAACTGCATCATTATTGTAATGAATAGGTACACGCGAAGCATTCATAAATTATTCTTAAAATACTTATCAGAGGCACTTAACACGCGCAGTGCAGAGGGATATGCCACTAACACGCAGTGGAGAGTGGGGGGGGGGGGGGGCACTTTAGTGCCCCCCTTAAGATCTCCGACAGTATGAGAGGTAGAATGATGAAACTTACAGGGTAGGTAGGTGCTATGATTATATACATTTTGTACAATTTTCTTAACCTTCGGGCAATATCTTAAAGGTCAAACGAGGTCACGAAGGTCAAATCTGGTCAAATGTCACAATTTTTGGAATTTGACCTCTGTGACGTCACAGGTCACCAGCAATGTGTCCAAAATTGTTTCCGGGGATGAACATTGACATTGTCTACCGAATGACGTTGGAACATCCTGATCCGACTGTTGGTTCCGAAGATATCGATTTGCCGACCGCGATTCTGGCCGCCATCTTGGACTAAAAATCCATATAACTCAAAAATGTATCGACCGATTTTGATTTTGTTGTTGCGTCAAACGATCTGCTATTGAGTTGGCGCTAATGGCACTTAACAAACACCGCCCTGCTTCGCTTCGTTTTAGAAATATTCACGAAAAACATGTGGGGGGGGGGGGGGGGGCACAAAAGTGCCCCCACCCCCACTGCGCGTGTTAAGGTACTGACACCTCAGCATCGTGAAACGCACAACAGGTCACGTAACAAAGAAGATGACACCCTAAAATACCTTCAAATAAAACTTAGTTTTTCAAATTATACCACATAAGAACAATGCACACATAGTCAACCACCATATTATATTGCGATACGAGCGTTATCATATATTTGCATTAGTTACGTTGGTGAGAGTGCGCAAGTTATCGTTAGAGATTCATCTCCAGGAGAGCGGAAATTCACTCATCACGCAATAGTTCAACAAGACAGAAGCGCACGCACAAAAGATTAACACGTGCCCTGGATCAGACATGTGCATGGATCTTAAAACAGGATCTATGATCCCAGAGGATCTCTTGACAAACGCAATGTTGGATCTATGATCCCACTGGATCCCACAACAAAATACAAACGTGGATCTTAGATCCCAGTGGATCCCTCAATACAATTTGGCAACGGATCTTGGATCCCACAGGATCCCATGCAAATGAAAAAGAAAACGGATCTATGATCCTAAGGAATCTCGGATCAGACAGGATCTAAAATAGAAATTATGCCATAATTATAGTATTTCTTGACAAAATCTTACTAAAGGTATACGACCATGCAGTTCCATTTACAACGAATTGAACAGTACCGACAATTTCGTATACAAATATGGGTTCCGAAAATACACATCTGTATAATTACGGATCTTGAATCCCACTGGACCTCAATGCAAAATGGCGCCTGCGATCTCGGATCCCGGCAGACCCGTCGACCAATGTTCAAGGCGGATCTATGATCCCAGTGGATCCGGGATTCAGATTCTAGAGATCTGATCCCCGGATCCGTTTTCGGGATCCGAGCACATGTCTGTGGAGGGCCTCTGAGAATTACACGCACTGGAGGGAGGGGGGGGGGGGGGATTCCGCCCCCTTAACATCTCGGCCCCCATAAGATTACAGTAACGAAATTTGTAGGGTATGGAGGTTCTATGCAACTCCGTTGTGTGAAAATTGCATGGCCCTAGGTCAATATCTTCAAATTCAAATGAGGTCAAATATGCTAAATTTTCCTTGTTATGCTTGTATTGTATATTGTATTGTATTGCTTGTTATGCGCACCTTGGCTTGTATTGTTACGGAACCCAGTGATTGCATGCATTTACCCCCAAAATGGGCTTAAATGATTTGTTGGGAAATATAATGATACAATGGGGATGATACAAGTTGCATTTGACCTCGGGTCATTTACATATCAACAATTAATTGCGGTAATTTTGGAGACATTTTGATTTTGTTTTACTTTGATGGCCTATGTCTCAAAAAGTTTGCGGACGATTTGAATGTCGTACTTTATACGACGCGCCGTTCGTTCTTAGGCAGGTTGTACACCAAAAATGATGCACATCGACCGGTAAAATCAGGAGATATTTACACATACAAAAAAAACAGGAGGGTTGGGCGGATCCCCCCCCCCCCTCCCCCTCCAGTGCGCATGTTAACACAGGCACAATAGTTGTGCGATACAATGGTAGTTAAACAGTCGGGAACGTCTTGATGTCTGTCTGAACATCTTGTCTGCCGGATAGACAGACAGACTCGTGTTGGACGTACAATATATTTTCTGGGCTTCAACGCAGATTTGGTGAAGTGCGATCAATCCCTCCACGTTTCTTCTGGTGTGCCAGGCAAATGGTTCTGCATTCTGTCGATCTTCGATTTCTGAAAGATAAGCGAGTTCCATTGAGTATAAGCCGAACAGGACGTGGATGAGACGGAAAGTGGCATCAAGCAAATCCCGTGAGCCAGCTTTAGACAGAAGCGTTAGCTGCACCGTAGAATCGAACACTCAGGAGTTCACTGTAGTTCACTGTAGGACGCAAAATACACACAGAACATCCCATTCCTGTGCTCATCCCATTATACTATCATGCAAACTGTGAAGACTCGCAGCGAAAACAAGGCAAGCCAGATAGCCTGCTCCCTAGCGCCATCTATTATAGTTTGTGATGTCATCCGATGGTATAGATGACGCTAGTGTCATTGATTCACAGTGAACTGTGGAATGATGTCCTGGGAACTCTATGGGAACATAGAGTTCCCTATGGGAATGCTAGAGCGTTCGATCCCACAGCTTACAGAGAGTGTGTCTACTATTTCGGTTTGTAAAACTTGTTTTATTGTACGCAGATATTGCGTCGACATTTGTCAGTGATAAAATTTTTGAGCCTCTTGAGTTTGCTTCTTAGGTTGGTATTGCATCTGCCCACTTTTCGTTTCGATATCGATATATAAGAAGTCACATAACTATTTCACAGCAAGGGTAATCAGAGAGACTAACTGATGAAGTGCAATTTCATAACGTGTTTAATCACAACAATATAAATGAATAGATTAATTGACTTAGTAAGTAGTGTTCTGTTAGCAGTTCAGTCGATACTCTGATAAGCTATCTGGGATCTAACGATAACTTGTGGCCTACCAGGTCCTTCTTGGGGTCTTTGAAATATGCAAATAGGGCGATTTGGGAGAAACATAAGACATGCTTCGATTCATAAAAGTTTGTTCTGCAATCTCCTGTGAAAACGCCAAATAAGCTATGTAAGTAGACATACTCCTTTTAACCCGAGATCGTGGGCAACCTGATCATACAGTTTTACACCTCACAAACACATACCAAGTTTGTGAATGATGGCTTGTGGAGCAAACAAGGGACTTTTTCGCGATCACGGGCCAGAACGTTGTCAGATACTGGATCGTTGAAGAAACCCGCACCGGTGTGCACTGTCCACTGTCCAGCGTCTAGGTACGACTAGGTACGGCTCCGCGATATAGGTAGGTATGACTCCGCGATATAGGTAGGTACGACTCCGCGATATAGGTAGGAACGACTCCGCGATATAGGTAGGTACGACTCCGCGATATAGGTAGGTATGACTCCGCGATATAGGTAGGTACGACTCCGCGATATAGGTAGGTACGACTCCGCGATATAGGTAGGTATGACTCCGCGATATAGGCAGGTACGACTCCGCGATATAGGCAGGTACGACTCCGCGATATAGGTAGGTACGACTCCGCGATATAGGTAGGTACGACTCCGCGATATAGGCAGGTACGACTCCGCGATATAGGCAGGTACGACTCCGCGATATAGGTAGGTACGACTCCGCGATACAGGCAGGTATGACTCCGCGATATAGGCAGGTATGACTCCGCGATATAGGTAGGTACGACTCCGCGATATAGGTAGGTACGACTCCGCGATATAGGTAGGTACGACTCCGAGATATAGGCAGGTACGACTCCGCGATATAGGTAGGTACGACTCCGCGATATAGGTAGGTATGACTCCGCGATATAGGTAGGTATGACTCCGGAATATAGGTAGGTATGACTCCGCGATATAGGCAGGTATGACTCCGCGATATAGGTAGGTATGACTCCGCGATATAGGTAGGTACGATTCCGCGAATTGACGACCGAAATGGATGCATACACGTTGTTCACTACGCAATACGCATGCTGGTGTAATATCTTTTGTATTTTTTGGTGATGTAATGATGGTATAATTTTTGGGACTCCATCGGTGGCAAGTGATCACTTCCTTTTGTATCGTCTTATTACTAAGCATAGTTCATTGGCCAGGTCGCTGAGACGACGTACAGCGACCAATGGGAGCAGTCTGCGGGGAATATTAACCGCACGACGTACAGCGACCAATGGGAGCAGTCTGCGGGAGAATAGTAGCCGCACGACGTACAGCGACCAACGGGAGCAGTCTGCGGGAGAATATTAGCCGCACGACGTACAGCGACCAATGGGAGCAGTCTGCGGGAGAATAGTAGCCGCACGACGTACAGCGACCAATGGGAGCAGTCTGCGGGAGAATAGTAGCCGCACGACGTACAGCGACCAAT
This sequence comes from Chirona hameri, assembly GCA_036785665.1. Classification (NCBI taxonomy): domain Eukaryota; kingdom Metazoa; phylum Arthropoda; class Thecostraca; order Balanomorpha; family Balanidae; genus Chirona; species Chirona hameri. Next base: position 59,899 of record JAXIVJ010004519.1, read on the forward strand.
GGGAGCAGTCTGCGGGAGAATATTAACCGCACGACGTACAGCGACCAATGGGAGCAGGCGGCGGGAGAATATTAGCCGCACGACGTACAGCGACCAACGGGAGCAGGCGGCGGGGGAATATTAACCGCACGACGTACAGCGACCAATGGGAGCAGGCGGCGGGAGAATATTAACCGCACGACGTACAGCGACCAACGGGAGCAGTCTGCGGGAGAATAGTAGCCGCACGACGTACAGCGACCAATGGGAGCAGGCGGCGGGAGAATATTAACCGCACGACGTACAGCGACCAACGGGAGCAGTCTGCGGGAGAATATTAGCCGCACGACGTACAGCGACCAACGGGAGCAGTCTGCGGGAGAATAGTAGCCGCACGACGTACAGCGACCAATGGGAGCAGTCTGCGGGAGAATATTAACCACACGACGTACAGCGACCAATGGGAGCAGTCTGCGGGAGAATAGTAGCCGCACGACGTACAGCGACCAATGGGAGCAGGCTGCGGGAGAATAGTAGCCGCACGACGTACAGCGACCAATGGGAGCAGGCGGCGGGAGAATATTAACCGCACGACGTACAGCGACCAATGGGAGCAGTCTGCGGGAGAATAGTAGCCGCACGACGTACAGCGACCAATGGGAGCAGTCTGCGGGAGAATATTAACCACACGACGTACAGCGACCAATGGGAGCAGTCTGCGGGAGAATAGTAGCCGCACGACGTACAGCGACCAATGGGAGCAGGCTGCGGGAGAATAGTAGCCGCACGACGTACAGCGACCAATGGGAGCAGGCGGCGGGAGAATATTAACCGCACGACGTACAGCGACCAATGGGAGCAGTCTGCGGGAGAATAGTAGCCGCACGACGTACAGCGACCAATGGGAGCAGTCTGCGGGAGAATAGTAGCCGCACGACGTACAGCGACCAATGGGAGCAGTCTGCGGGAGAATAGTAGCCGCACGACGTACAGCGACCAATGGGAGCTGTCTGCGGGAGAATAGTAGCCGCACGACGTACAGCGACCAATGGGAGCAGGCTGCGGGAGAATAGTAGCCGCACGACGTACAGCGACCAATGGGAGTAGTCTGCGGGAGAATATTAACCGCACGACGTACAGCGACCAATGGGAGCAGGCGGCGGGAGAATATTAACCGCACGACGTACAGCGACCAACGGGAGCAGTCTGCGGGAGAATAGTAGCCGCACGACGTACAGCGACCAATGGGAGCAGTCTGCGGGAGAATAGTAGCCGCACGACGTACAGCGACCAATGGGAGCAGTCTGCGGGAGAATATTAGCCGCACGACGTACAGCGACCAATGGGAGCAGTCTGCGGGAGAATAGTAGCCGCACGACGTACAGCGACCAATGGGAGCAGTCTGCGGGAGAATAGTAGCCGCACGACGTACAGCGACCAATGGGAGCAGTCTGCGGGAGAATAGTAGCCGCACGACGTACAGCGACCAATGGGAGCAGGCTACGGGAGAATAGTAGCCGCACGACGTACAGCGACCAATGGGAGCAGGCGGCGGGAGAATATTAACCGCACGACGTACAGCGACCAATGGGAGCAGTCTGCGGGAGAATAGTAGCCGCACGACGTACAGCGACCAATGGGAGCAGGCTGCGGGGAATATTAACCGCACGACGTACAGCGACCAACGGGAGCAGGCGGCGGGAGAATATTAACCGCACGACGTACAGCGACCAATGGGAGCAGGCGGCGGGAGAATAGTAGCCGCCTTCATGGCTTGGGTCGTCCTCCAATGCTTGTCCGGCAGATGCAGGCTGTGTAGCCCTACGATGACGGGTTGAGTGTCATTTTATCCAACCTGTCCCTGTATTTTATCAATTTATTATATAGTGGGAAACTGCAGGAGAAATTGCGTAGAGAAGCGCAGGGGTGTAGCCTCCCCAGAAGTTTTTCTTGGGGGGGGGGGCTGAGCTGGGAAAATCGCTGAAAGTACCATCAAAATCCACAACAATACAGATTTCTCCCCGGATTTGACCCACTTCCTCGTTCAAGTTGGGGAGGGGGTGGGGGGCTGAAGCCAAGTTGGGGGAAGGGGGCTGAAGCCCCCTCAACTGAATAGGGTTCTACACCCCTGGTGAAGCGAGGCGAGCGACTGAGTGAATCAAGCAAGCGAGCTATTTTGCCAATGCCTACCTGGCGAGGCCGAGGACAGCAAAGCAAAATACGAAAAGTGTGTGACAGCACTACGAGGAAGGTTAATAGATAGAACACAAACAAGCAAACACTGATAGACTACATTGATAAACAGGGACCAGAGATGTTGGAACTGTTTGCAACTTTAAATCAACTATCATGAAGAATCAACTATCATGAACTCTTAGATCGATTGGTTGTTTAATATTCAACATATACGAACGGATCCAGTCCAAGGGCGTATCCAAGGGGATACCTTGGACACCCGCGAATACCCCTTGAGCTGAGGGGCCCATTTAACTTTTATCTAAGGGGCCCTTGGCTGGTCAGACGTACACTCGGTAGATCTGAGGGACGCTCGGTCGGCCCGTGTGTGGGTGTATGTGTGTGTGTGGGGGGGGGGCGGGGGAGCTCAGTAACCCTGAAGGGGCCCTCAGCCGGCATGATGGGCCCTCAGTCGCTCCGAAGGGGCCCTCAGTCGGCCTGAAGGGACCCTCAGTCGGCCTGAGGTAGCCCGCAGTCGGCCTTAGGGGCCCTCAGTCGGCCTGAGTTAATCTGAGGGGATCCTCAGTCGGCCTTAGGGGCCCCAGTCCACCCGAGGGGCCTCAGTCGGCCTGAGTAGGCCCTCAGTCGGTCTGAGGTGCCCTAATCGGTCTGAGGTAGTCCTCAGTCGGCCTTAAGGGCCCCTCAGTCGGCCTGAGTTAGTCTGGGGGAACCCTCATTCGGCCTGAGGTGCCCTCAGTCGGCCTAAGGTGGCCCTTAGTCGGTCTGAAGGGCCCTCAGTCGGCCCGAGGGGGCCCTCAGTCGGCCTGAGGAGGGCTTCGACCTGAGGGGCCCTGAGTCAGCCTGAGGGGCCCTGAGTCTGCCCAAGGGGCCCTCAGTGAGCCTGAGGGGCCCTTAGTCGTACTAGGATAGCTCTCAGATGGCCTGAGGGACCCTCGGTTGGCCTGAGATGGCCCTCGGTCGGCTTGAGGGTGCCTTTGGCTTACATGAGGATGCCCTTGGACTTCCTCAGCCCTGCGGGGCCTTCTGTCGGTCTGAGGAGCCGTCACTCCTCAGTCAGCCTGATGGGCCATTGTTCTCCCTAGCATGGCCTTCGGATGGCCTAAGGAGGCGTTTCGTCGGCCTGATATGACCCTCGGCCGACTTGAGAGGGCCCTCAGTCGGCATGAGGGTGCCATCCTTCTGCCTGAAGGGCCCACAGTCAGCCTGAGATGGACCTTGGCCGGCTTGAGATGAACCTTGGACAGTCCAAATGGCCCTCAGTGGGCTTGAAGGGCCCTTGAACGGCTGAGGGGCTCTCGGTCGGCCTGAGGAGCATTCGGTGGATCTGAGAAAGCCTTCGATAGGTCTGAGGGGCCCTTGGTCGGTCAGTGTCCTTCGGTCGTCTCAAGGGACCTTCGATCGGACTGAGGGTGCACTCAGCCGCCCCTAGGGGCCTACGTTCGACCTGAGGGAGCCTTGCATGGGCCTGAGTTGACCTCAGTCGGCCTGAGGGTGCTCTCGGTCGGTCTGAAAGGCCCTCAGTCGGCCTATCGGGCCCTGAACCGGCCTGAAAGGACGCTCGGTCAGCGTGAGGGACCCTCGTTCAAACTGTGGCGTCCTCGGTCAGTCTTATATCGCACTTGGCTGGTGTGTAGGGGATCCCTGCTAGGCCCTTCAAGACTGATCTTCCGAGGCCTCGGTGGGTCCAACAGACCCGCAGAGGTCTCTTATAAGCCAGATAAGAACCGTTTCAGGATGCCTTTCCCTTCCTTCAAATCACGACTTAAAAACATGTTGGAGCTGAAATGAACTTTATATTTGCATTATTTACCCCCGCGCTCAACAACGCGTTTTCATGATTTACCCTACCCCCAGTTCAACAACTTGTTTTCGCTGGGTGATGGTTAAAGGGCCCACAGCCTTGGAAGGGGGCCCTGACACTCCGGGGGCTCATAAAACTGGCCGCGGGTACTACCTTGGCGAAATCCTGGATACGCCTATGATCCAGTCCAATCCAAATCTATTCGAAGCCAAATGTTCTGATCCAATCCGATCCAAATTCAATGGACTGGACTGGTTCACTAATCCATTGGAGTAATCCAATCCGTATCATACTCTGATAGTTACACATGCATGTGCATAACTACCTACAAGCGGAACAAATTTGAGAGACACCGACTCTGAAATGATATACACAAAACTTCAAGAGACGATGGAAGCCAAGCGGATATTTGTGCAATGCTGAACCTGAGAAGCACACATAACGAAAGAGCTATCAACACACTCAACACTGATGGATACACAGGGCATTGTGCAATGAGATAGCGACGGGGCATTGAGAGGATTGAGGAATCCTTTAAAACGGTCGTTTGGTATGACTGAACAATGCCCACCCACCTATCGACACAGCCACTCCTGACTCGGACCTACCTCTGCGTGTCGTATTTAGAAAACCGTGCGCCAGGGTTGAGTGGAGAAGTAAACCCACATCCACAGCACAACATAGGCAATAGGCATCACGAATCGAAATTGTAGCCCCACACCAACACTAAGCGCGCCCTGCCATGCTAGAGAGGTGCCCGTCCCATCCTCCGAACGAAGCTGCACAACGAAAGTATATTTAAAATATGGTAACGGTTTTACACAGCACTGCAAATTTTAAATAAAAAAAAATCAACAGTTTTTGCTTATTTTCTTTAGGACTGGATGATGAAAGCATGGTATAAAGGACGACTGACAGCAATCTATCTATATTTTTACATTGACGAAGAAATGGAGGCAAAGTAAGGTTGCAGCTGGTTAGTTGGTTATAAACTATTCAAAAGCTGAGGATATCGGAATAAAGTGTACGTCTATTTAGGTCCAAACATTTTTAGAAACTGGCGAAGCACGTATCAATAAATCACCGTGATCGAAATTGATTTGCTAAGGTTTACAAGACAGCAGCTTTCCAACTTATCAATTTATATCATGTTCCATGAAGGTTTACCAATTTCGAATCAATGCTATTCAGTGCTAATCAGTGTCAGATCTCAACAACAAAATGTAACTTTCTAATCCCTCAAGGAATTATGTAATTTCACCAGGTGCTGGGTTAGTTGACAAGCTACTGACAAGCTGGTGAACTAACGCGATGGAGGGCGGGACGGACAGCACTCCAGCTTGGCAGGGCGGGCACCACACTACGTACCGGCGGTCACGGAGCCGAATTCTCCTGCTGAAAGGCAGAGTGGCGCAGGTGTGAGAGAGATAGAGAGGGAGAGAGAGGGAGGGAGAGAGAGAGGGACGGAATCGGAGGACCGAGGGAGGGAGACAGAGAAGCGCACAGAAAGAGATAGAGAGAGAGAGTGGGCACGGGTCTAGCCGACAACAGCAGCAGGGGCGTCAGTGAGTCGCGTCACTAGGGGACTCACTGAGAACGCTGCGCTATCAAGTATGGCGCGAAACAGCGTGCGCAGTGGCCTGCCTGACCATGAATGGCGAGGTGATAAACAATTCACCGAACACGGAATATGTAATGCGATTCCGAACTTCGCAAATGGACAGATTGCACGTAGACATTTCAGCAGTTGGAATGGAACAATAGTTGTCCAATGCACTGCTTAGTATAATTTCGATCAAGGTGTTTTAGTCTGAGCGTGAACAATGAGCATGATGTAGCTTTATGCTTACATGCATAGTCATGCAGTTATCAAGTATATCATATGTTATTTGATATATTACATTAAGAATACGAATAAGCTGGTGAATCAGCAACAACAAGGTGAAGCGGGCAGCGGCTAAAGCGACTGTGCTGTTGGTCACAAGAACACTGCAGCTGCTGCTGCCTTCACAAGAACACTGCAGCTGCTGCTGCTGCCTTCACAAGAACACTGCAGCTGCTGCTGCCTTCACAAGAGCACTGCAGCTGCTGCTGCTGCCTTCACAATAACACCGCAGCTGCTGCTGCCTTCACAAGAACACTGCAGCAGCTGCTGCCTTCACAAGAACACTGCAGCTGCTGCTGCTGCCTTCACAAGAACACTGCAACTGCTGCTGCCTTCACAAGAACACTGCAGCTGCTGCTGCCTTCACAAGAACGCTGCAGCTGCTGCTGCTGCCTTCACAAGAACACTGCAGCTGCTGCTGCTGCCTTCACAAGAACACTGCAGCTGCTGCTGCTGCCTTTACAAAAACACTGCAGCTGCTGCTGCCTTCACAAGAACACTGCAGCTGCTGCTGCTGCCTTCACAAGAACACTGCAGCTGCTGCTGCTGCCTTCACAAGAACACTGCAGCTGCTTCTGCCTTCACAAGAACACTGCAGCTGCTGCTGCTGCCTTCACAAGAACACTGCAGCTGCTGCTGCTGCCTTCACAAGAACACTGCAACTGCTGCTGCCTTCACAAGAACGCTGCAGCTGCTGCTGCCTTCACAAGAACACTGCAGCTGCTGCTGTCTTCACAAGAACACTGCAGCTGCTGCTGCCTTCACAAGAACACTGCAGCTGCTGCTGCTGCCTTCACAAGAACACTGCAGCTGCTGCTGCCTTCACAAGAACACTGCAGCTGCTGCTGCCTTCACAAGAACACTGCAGCTGCTGCTGCCTTCACAAGAACACTGCAGCTGCTGCTGCTGCCTTCACAAGAACACTGCAGCTGCTGCTGCCTTTTCGCTGGAACACTGCAGCTGCTGCTGCTGCCTTCACAAGAACACTGCAGCTGCTGCTGCCTTTTCACTGGAACACTGCAGCTGCTGCTGCTGCCTTCACAAGAACACTGCAACTGCTGCTGCCTTCACAAGAACACTGCAGCTGCTGCTGCTGCCTTCACAAGAACACTGCAGCTGCTGCTGCTGCCTTCACAAGAACACTGCAGCAGCTGCTGCTGCCTTCACAAGAACACTGCAGCAGCTGCTGCTGCCTTCACAAGAACACTGCAGCTGCTGCTGCCTTCACAAGAACACTGCAGCTGCTTCTGCTGCCTTCACAAGAACACTGCAGCAGCTGCTGCTGCCTTCACAAGAACACTGCTGCTTCTGCTGCCTTCACAAGAACACTGCAGCTGCTGCTGCCTTTTCACAAGAACACTGCTGCTGCTGCTGCCTTCACAAGAACACTGCAGCTGCTGCTGTCTTTTCACTGGAACACTGCAGCAGCTGCTGTCTTTTCACTGGAACACTGCAGCAGCTGCTGTCTTTTCACTGGAACACTGCAGCTGCTGCTGTCTTTTCACTGGAACACTGCAGCAGCTGCTGCTGCCTTCACAAGAACACTGCAGCTGCTGCTGCTGCCTTCACAAGAACACTGCAGCTGCTGCTGTCTTTTCACTGGAACACTGCAGCAGCTGCTGTCTTTTCACTGGAACACTGCAGCTGCTGCTGTCTTTTCACTGGAACACTGCAGCTGCTGCTGCCTTTTCACTGGAACACTGCAGCTGCTGCTGTCTTTTCGCTGGAACACTGCAGCTGCTGCTGTCTTTTCACTGGAACACTGCAGCTGCTGCTGTCTTTTCACTGGAACACTGCAGCTGCTGCTGTCTTTTCACTGGAACACTGCAGCTGCTGCTGTCTTTTCACTGGAACACTGCAGCTGCTGCTGTCTTTTCACTGGAACACTGCAGCTGCTGCTGTCTTTTCACTGGAACACTGCAGCTGCTGCTGTCTTTTCACTGGAACACTGCAGCTGCTGCTGTCTTTTCACTGGAACACTGCAGCTGCTGCTGTCTTTTCACTGGAACACTGCAGCTGCTGCTGTCTTTTCACTGGAACGCTGCAGCAGCTGCTGCCTTTTCACTGGAACGCTGCAGCTGCTGCTGCCTTTTCACTGGAACACTGCAGCAGCTGCTGCCTTTTCACTGGAACGCTGCAGCTGCTGCTGTCTTTTCACTGGAACACTGCAGCTGCTGCTGTCTTTTCACTGGAACACTGCAGCTGCTGCTGCCTTTTCACTGGAACACTGCAGCTGCTGCTGTCTTTTCACTGGAACACTGCAGCTGCTGCTGTCTTTTCACTGGAACACTGCAGCTGCTGCTGTCTTTTCACTGGAACACTGCAGCTGCTGCTGTCTTTTCACTGGAACACTGCAGCTGCTGCTGTCTTTTCACTGGAACACTGCAGCTGCTGCTGTCTTTTCACTGGAACACTGCAGCTGCTGCTGTCTTTTCACTGGACACATATGTCGCATAGCACCGTGGAAGCTGCACGCATAGCACCGTGGAAGCTGCACGCATAGCACCGTGGAAGCTGCACGCATGGCACCGTGGAAGCTGCACGCATAGCCACATTATTACGATTTACAAGCTACGCAGCTGAACGAAGGAATGGCGGTAGTGGACGCTTGGGAAAACTGCAGCTGGGATTGTGTTTTACTGTTAAGACATCCAAAAAAAAGAAACGGTACAGTGTATATTATGTGATTGCACATGGAGACAGCGAAGGCAAAACCATTAGAAAATTAAGCCGATTGAGCCAGGAGCGAGAGTCTTTGTCGCATACTTGACACTGATTCAGGGGAGGGATGGACTATACAGTGGCGGATCCAGGGGGTCACGGGGGTCATGCCCCTATTGAGCCGTGAAGGGTCACCACCGCGCCGGGGCACCAGGGCACCACCGCACCGGGGCACCAGGGCACCACCAAAATAAAGCAAACATTTCTATAAAGCAAAATTTTTGCCGCCGCTTCGCGGCGCAATAATAGCTTTATGGGTGTCCATTTTGCGTAAGTACCATTGGTAATTAAGTTTAAGGGCAGCTTTTGTGACAAATTGTCTTCAAGAAAAACCAAAATCCTGCCTATTTATTTTAGTTCAAGAACATTTGTGAAGTCTGCACGAGACACAGCGCAATATGATACACTGCTATCGCATGTATAAAATTTACTCTTAGTAAAAACCGGCTTCCCCTAGTCACGAACCTCGACTACCCTCTTGGTCAATTCTTCATCAGCCGTCTGGGGCCGCCCTTGACTGTACAAATGGTATATTTTACCACCATCCGCGGCACTTTAAATGATATAAATGATACGACTGATATTGCAAATACCTATAGCCAACGTTTTGACCAAATTAGTTGAGTTTTCATATTTGGGTATAGATAGGGACACTACTGCAATTGATGACCCCCCCTCCCCCCCCCCTTTGAAAATTTTCTGGATCCGCCCCGGAGATTATGTGTTGGGTTTCGATTCGGCTATCATAATGGTTGGTTTATGACCACACTTGACATGTTTCGCAGACCACCAATTTCGAAATTTACTGCTTTCGCAACCGAAAGTGAAATTCACATGAGGATGTATACAACTTCTCAGACATATTTGCTCACCAGTGCCGCATCTCTACGCTGTACCTATCCACCATTGTCTTTGTACAGTGTCCTGTGTCTCCATACCGTGCGGTACTCACCAAATATCTCCGTATTATCTGGTGCTCACTATTGTCTCTGTACCGCACCATACTCAATCATCAACCGAGTAGTACTGTGCTGTGTCTCAATACCGCGCCGCCTCACCAGGGTCTCTGTACCGCACCATACTCAATCATCAACCGAGTAGTACTGTGCTGTGTCTCAATACCGCGCCGCCTCACCAGGGTCTCTGTACCATACTCAATCATCAACCGAGTAGTACTGTGCTGTGTCTCAATACCGCGCCGCCTCACCAGGGTCTCCGTACCATACTCAATCATCAACCGAGTAGTACTGTGCTGTGTCTCAATACCGCGCCGCCTCACCAGGGTCTCTGTACCATACTCAATCATCAACCGAGTAGTACTGTGCTGTGTCTCAATACCGCACCGCCTCACCAGGGTCTCCGCACCATACTCAATCATCAACCGAGTAGTACTGTGCTGTGTCTCAATACCGCGCCGCCTCACCAGGGTCTCTGTACCGCACCATACTCAATCATCAACCGAGTAGTACTGTGCTGTGTCTCAATACCGCGCCGCCTCACCAGGGTCTCTGTACCGCACCATACTCAATCATCAACCGAGTAGTACTGTGCTGTGTCTCAATACCGCACCGCCTCACCAGGGTCTCTGTACCGCACCATACTCAATCATCAACCGAGTAGTACTGTGCTGTGTCTCAATACCGCGCCGCCTCACCAGGGTCTCTGTACCGCACCATACTCAATCATCAACCGAGTAGTACTGTGCTGTGTCTCAATACCGCGCCGCCTCACCAGGGTCTCCGCACCATACTCAATCATCAACCGAGTAGTACTGTGCTGTGTCTCAATACCGCACCGCCTCACCAGGGTCTCTGTACCGCACCATACTCAATCATCAACCGAGTAGTACTGTGCTGTGTCTCAATACCGCACCGCCTCACCAGGGTCTCTGTACCGCACCATACTCAATCATCAACCGAGTAGTACTGTGCTGTGTCTCAATACCGCGCCGCCTCACCAGGGTCTCCGCACCATACTCAATCATCAACCGAGTAGTACTGTGCTGTGTCTCAATACCGCGCCGCCTCACCAGGGTCTCTGTACCGCACCATACTCAATCATCAACCGAGTAGTACTGTGCTGTGTCTCAATACCGCGCCGCCTCACCAGGGTCTCTGTACCGCACCATACTCAATCATCAACCGAGTAGTACTGTGCTGTGTCTCAATACCGCGCCGCCTCACCAGGGTCTCCGCACCATACTCAATCATCAACCGAGTAGTACTGTGCTGTGTCTCAATACCGCGCCGCCTCACCAGGGTCTCCGCACCATACTCAATCATCAACCGAGTAGTACTGTGCTGTGTCTCAATACCGCGCCGCCTCACCAGGGTCTCTGTACCGCACCATACTCAATCATCAACCGAGTAGTACTGTGCTGTGTCTCAATACCGCGCCGCCTCACCAGGGTCTCCGCACCATACTCAATCATCAACCGAGTAGTACTGTGCTGTGTCTCAATACCGCGCCGCCTCACCAGGGTCTCCGCACCATACTCAATCATCAACCGAGTAGTACTGTGCTGTGTCTCAATACCGCGCCGCCTCACCAGGGTCTCCGCACCATACTCAATCATCAACCGAGTAGTACTGTGCTGTGTCTCAATACCGCGCCGCCTCACCAGGGTCTCCGCACCATACTCAATCATCAACCGAGTAGTACTGTGCTGTGTCTCAATACCGCGCCGCCTCACCAGGGTCTCTGTACCGCACCATACTCAATCATCAACCGAGTAGTACTGTGCTGTGTCTCAATACCGCGCCGCCTCACCAGGGTCTCTGTACCGCACCATACTCAATCAGCAACCGAGTAGTACTGTGCTGTGTCTCAATACCGCGCCGCCTCACCAGGGTCTCTGTACCATACTCAATCATCAACCGAGTAGTACTGTGCTGTGTCTCAATACCGCGCCGCCTCACCAGGGTCTCTGTACCGCACCATACTCAATCAGCAACCGAGTAGTACTGTGCTGTGTCTCAATACCGCGCCGCCTCACCAGGGTCTCTGTACCGCACCATACTCAATCAGCAACCGAGTAGTACTGTGCTGTGTCTCAATACCGCGCCGCCTCACCAGGGTCTCTGTACCATACTCAATCATCAACCGAGTAGTACTGTGCTGTGTCTCAATACCGCGCCGCCTCACCAGGGTCTCCGCACCATACTCAATCATCAACCGAGTAGTACTGTGCTGTGTCTCAATACCGCGCCGCCTCACCAGGGTCTCTGTACCATACTCAATCATCAACCGAGTAGTACTGTGCTGTGTCTCAATACCGCGCCGCCTCACCAGGGTCTCCGCACCATACTCAATCATCAACCGAGTAGTACTGTGCTGTGTCTCAATACCGCGCCGCCTCACCAGGGTCTCTGTACCGCACCATACTCAATCATCAACCGAGTAGTACTGTGCTGTGTCTCAATACCGCGCCGCCTCACCAGGGTCTCTGTACCGCACCATACTCAATCATCAACCGAGTAGTACTGTGCTGTGTCTCAATACCGCGCCGCCTCACCAGGGTCTCCGCACCATACTCAATCATCAACCGAGTAGTACTGTGCTGTGTCTCAATACCGCGCCGCCTCACCAGGGTCTCTGTACCGCACCATACTCAATCATCAACCGAGTAGTACTGTGCTGTGTCTCAATACCGCGCCGCCTCACCAGGGTCTCCGCACCATACTCAATCATCAACCGAGTAGTACTGTGCTGTGTCTCAATACCGCGCCGCCTCACCAGGGTCTCTGTACCGCACCATACTCAATCATCAACCGAGTAGTACTGTGCTGTGTCTCAATACCGCGCCGCCTCACCAGGGTCTCCGCACCATACTCAATCATCAACCGAGTAGTACTGTGCTGTGTCTCAATACCGCGCCGCCTCACCAGGGTCTCCGCACCATACTCAATCATCAACCGAGTAGTACTGTGCTGTGTCTCAATACCGCGCCGCCTCACCAGGGTCTCCGCACCATACTCAATCATCAACCGAGTAGTACTGTGCTGTGTCTCAATACCGCGCCGCCTCACCAGGGTCTCCGCACCATACTCAATCATCAACCGAGTAGTACTGTGCTGTGTCTCAATACCGCGCCGCCTCACCAGGGTCTCCGCACCATACTCAATCATCAACCGAGTAGTACTGTGCTGTGTCTCAATACCGCGCCGCCTCACCAGGGTCTCCGCACCATACTCAATCATCAACCGAGTAGTACTGTGCTGTGTCTCAATACCGCGCCGCCTCACCAGGGTCTCTGTACCGCACCATACTCAATCATCAACCGAGTAGTACTGTGCTGTGTCTCAATACCGCGCCGCCTCACCAGGGTCTCCGCACCATACTCAATCATCAACCGAGTAGTACTGTGCTGTGTCTCAATACCGCGCCGCCTCACCAGGGTCTCTGTACCGCACCATACTCAATCATCAACCGAGTAGTACTGTGCTGTGTCTCAATACCGCGCCGCCTCACCAGGGTCTCTGTACCATACTCAATCATCAACCGAGTAGTACTGTGCTGTGTCTCAATACCGCGCCGCCTCACCAGGGTCTCCGTATTATCTGGTGCTCACTATTGTCTCTGTACCGCACCATACTCAATCATCAACCGAGTAGTACTGTGCTGTGTCTCAATACCGCGCCGCCTCACCAGGGTCTCCGCACCATACTCAATCATCAACCGAGTAGTACTGTGCTGTGTCTCAATACCGCGCCGCCTCACCAGGGTCTCCGCACCATACTCAATCATCAACCGAGTAGTACTGTGCTGTGTCTCAATACCGCGCCGCCTCACCAGGGTCTCCGCACCATACTCAATCATCAACCGAGTAGTACTGTGCTGTGTCTCAATACCGCGCCGCCTCACCAGGGTCTCCGCACCATACTCAATCATCAACCGAGTAGTACTGTGCTGTGTCTCAATACCGCGCCGCCTCACCAGGGTCTCCGCACCATACTCAATCATCAACCGAGTAGTACTGTGCTGTGTCTCAATACCGCGCCGCCTCACCAGGGTCTCTGTACCGCACCATACTCAATCATCAACCGAGTAGTACTGTGCTGTGTCTCAATACCGCGCCGCCTCACCAGGGTCTCTGTACCGCACCATACTCAATCATCAACCGAGTAGTACTGTGCTGTGTCTCAATACCGCGCCGCCTCACCAGGGTCTCCGCACCATACTCAATCATCAACCGAGTAGTACTGTGCTGTGTCTCAATACCGCGCCGCCTCACCAGGGTCTCTGTACCGCACCATACTCAATCATCAACCGAGTAGTACTGTGCTGTGTCTCAATACCGCGCCGCCTCACCAGGGTCTCCGCACCATACTCAATCATCAACCGAGTAGTACTGTGCTGTGTCTCAATACCGCGCCGCCTCACCAGGGTCTCCGCACCATACTCAATCATCAACCGAGTAGTACTGTGCTGTGTCTCAATACCGCGCCGCCTCACCAGGGTCTCTGTACCGCACCATACTCAATCATCAACCGAGTAGTACTGTGCTGTGTCTCAATACCGCGCCGCCTCACCAGGGTCTCTGTACCGCACCATACTCAATCATCAACCGAGTAGTACTGTGCTGTGTCTCAATACCGCGCCGCCTCACCAGGGTCTCCGCACCATACTCAATCATCAACCGAGTAGTACTGTGCTGTGTCTCAATACCGCGCCGCCTCACCAGGGTCTCTGTACCGCACCATACTCAATCATCAACCGAGTAGTACTGTGCTGTGTCTCAATACCGCGCCGCCTCACCAGGGTCTCTGTACCGCACCATACTCAATCATCAACCGAGTAGTACTGTGCTGTGTCTCAATACCGCGCCGCCTCACCAGGGTCTCTGTACCGCACCATACTCAATCATCAACCGAGTAGTACTGTGCTGTGTCTCAATACCGCGCCGCCTCACCAGGGTCTCCGCACCATACTCAATCATCAACCGAGTAGTACTGTGCTGTGTCTCCATACCGCGCCGCCTCACCAGGGTCTCCGCACCATACTCAATCATCAACCGAGTAGTACTGTGCTGTGTCTCAATACCGCGCCGCCTCACCAGGGTCTCCGCACCATACTCAATCATCAACCGAGTAGTACTGTGCTGTGTCTCAATACCGCGCCGCCTCACCAGGGTCTCCGCACCATACTCAATCATCAACCGAGTAGTACTGTGCTGTGTCTCAATACCGCGCCGCCTCACCAGGGTCTCCGCACCATACTCAATCATCAACCGAGTAGTACTGTGCTGTGTCTCCATACCGCGCCGCCTCACCAGGGTCTCTGTACCGCACCATACTCAATCATCAACCGAGTAGTACTGTGCTGTGTCTCAATACCGCGCCGCTTCACCAGGGTCTCTGTACCGCACCATACTCAATCATCAACCGAGTAGTACTGTGCTGTGTCTCAATACCGCACCGCCTCACCAGGGTCTCCGCACCATACTCAATCATCAACCGAGTAGTACTGTGCTGTGTCTCAATACCGCGCCGCCTCACCAGGGTCTCTGTACCATACTCAATCATCAACCGAGTAGTACTGTGCTGTGTCTCAATACCGCGCCGCCTCACCAGGGTCTCTGTACCGCACCATACTCAATCATCAACCGAGTAGTACTGTGCTGTGTCTCAATACCGCGCCGCCTCACCAGGGTCTCCGTACCATACTCAATCATCAACCGAGTAGTACTGTGCTGTGTCTCAATACCGCGCCGCCTCACCAGGGTCTCCGCACCATACTCAATCATCAACCGAGTAGTACTGTGCTGTGTCTCAATACCGCACCGCCTCACCAGGGTCTCCGCACCATACTCAATCATCAACCGAGTAGTACTGTGCTGTGTCTCAATACCGCGCCGCCTCACCAGGGTCTCCGCACCATACTCAATCATCAACCGAGTAGTACTGTGCTGTGTCTCAATACCGCGCCGCCTCACCAGGGTCTCTGTACCATACTCAATCATCAACCGAGTAGTACTGTGCTGTGTCTCAATACCGCGCCGCCTCACCAGGGTCTCTGTACCATACTCAATCATCAACCGAGTAGTACTGTGCTGTGTCTCAATACTGCGCCGCCTCACCAGGGTCTCTGTACCGCACCATACTCAATCATCAACCGAGTAGTACTGTGCTGTGTCTCAATACCGCGCCGCCTCACCAGGGTCTCTGTACCGCACCATACTCAATCATCAACCGAGTAGTACTGTGCTGTGTCTCAATACCGCGCCGCCTCACCAGGGTCTCTGTACCGCACCATACTCAATCATCAACCGAGTAGTACTGTGCTGTGTCTCAATACTGCGCCGCCTCACCAGGGTCTCTGTACCGCACCATACTCAATCATCAACCGAGTAGTACTGTGCTGTGTCTCAATACCGCGCCGCCTCACCAGGGTCTCTGTACCGCACCATACTCAATCATCAACCGAGTAGTACTGTGCTGTGTCTCAATACCGCGCCGCCTCACCAGGGTCTCTGTACCGCACCATACTCAATCATCAACCGAGTAGTACTGTGCTGTGTCTCAATACTGCGCCGCCTCACCAGGGTCTCTGTACCGCACCATACTCAATCATCAACCGAGTAGTACTGTGCTGTGTCTCAATACCGCGCCGCCTCACCAGGGTCTCTGTACCGCACCATACTCAATCATCAACCGAGTAGTACTGTGCTGTGTCTCAATACTGCGCCGCCTCACCAGGGTCTCTGTACCGCACCATACTCAATCATCAACCGAGTAGTACTGTGCTGTGTCTCAATACCGCGCCGCCTCACCAGGGTCTCCGCACCATACTCAATCATCAACCGAGTAGTACTGTGCTGTGTCTCAATACCGCGCCGCCTCACCAGGGTCTCCGCACCATACTCAATCATCAACCGAGTAGTACTGTGCTGTGTCTCAATACCGCGCCGCCTCACCAGGGTCTCTGTACCGCACCATACTCAATCATCAACCGAGTAGTACTGTGCTGTGTCTCAATACCGCGCCGCCTCACCAGGGTCTCCGCACCATACTCAATCATCAACCGAGTAGTACTGTGCTGTGTCTCAATACCGCGCCGCCTCACCAGGGTCTCTGTACCGCACCATACTCAATCATCAACCGAGTAGTACTGTGCTGTGTCTCAATACCGCGCCGCCTCACCAGGGTCTCTGTACCGCACCATACTCAATCATCAACCGAGTAGTACTGTGCTGTGTCTCAATACCGCGCCGCCTCACCAGGGTCTCTGTACCGCACCATACTCAATCATCAACCGAGTAGTACTGTGCTGTGTCTCAATACCGCGCCGCCTCACCAGGGTCTCTGTACCATACTCAATCATCAACCGAGTAGTACTGTGCTGTGTCTCAATACCGCGCCGCCTCACCAGGGTCTCCGCACCATACTCAATCATCAACCGAGTAGTACTGTGCTGTGTCTCAATACCGCGCCGCCTCACCAGGGTCTCTGTACCATACTCAATCATCAACCGAGTAGTACTGTGCTGTGTCTCAATACCGCGCCGCCTCACCAGGGTCTCCGCACCATACTCAATCATCAACCGAGTAGTACTGTGCTGTGTCTCAATACCGCACCGCCTCACCAGGGTCTCTGTACCGCACCATACTCAATCATCAACCGAGTAGTACTGTGCTGTGTCTCAATACCGCGCCGCCTCACCAGGGTCTCCGCACCATACTCAATCATCAACCGAGTAGTACTGTGCTGTGTCTCAATACCGCGCCGCCTCACCAGGGTCTCTGTACCGCACCATACTCAATCATCAACCGAGTAGTACTGTGCTGTGTCTCAATACCGCGCCGCCTCACCAGGGTCTCCGCACCATACTCAATCATCAACCGAGTAGTACTGTGCTGTGTCTCAATACCGCGCCGCCTCACCAGGGTCTCTGTACCGCACCATACTCAATCATCAACCGAGTAGTACTGTGCTGTGTCTCAATACCGCGCCGCCTCACCAGGGTCTCTGTACCGCACCATACTCAATCATCAACCGAGTAGTACTGTGCTGTGTCTCAATACCGCGCCGCCTCACCAGGGTCTCCGCACCATACTCAATCATCAACCGAGTAGTACTGTGCTGTGTCTCAATACCGCGCCGCCTCACCAGGGTCTCCGCACCATACTCAATCATCAACCGAGTAGTACTGTGCTGTGTCTCAATACCGCGCCGCCTCACCAGGGTCTCTGTACCGCACCATACTCAATCATCAACCGAGTAGTACTGTGCTGTGTCTCAATACCGCGCCGCCTCACCAGGGTCTCCGCACCATACTCAATCATCAACCGAGTAGTACTGTGCTGTGTCTCAATACCGCGCCGCCTCACCAGGGTCTCCGCACCATACTCAATCATCAACCGAGTAGTACTGTGCTGTGTCTCAATACCGCGCCGCCTCACCAGGGTCTCCGCACCATACTCAATCATCAACCGAGTAGTACTGTGCTGTGTCTCAATACCGCGCCGCCTCACCAGGGTCTCCGCACCATACTCAATCATCAACCGAGTAGTACTGTGCTGTGTCTCAATACCGCGCCGCCTCACCAGGGTCTCTGTACCGCACCATACTCAATCATCAACCGAGTAGTACTGTGCTGTGTCTCAATACCGCGCCGCCTCACCAGGGTCTCTGTACCGCACTCAATCATCAACCGAGTAGTACTGTGCTGTGTCTCAATACCGCGCCGCCTCACCAGGGTCTCTGTACCGCACCATACTCAATCATCAACCGAGTAGTACTGTGCTGTGTCTCAATACCGCGCCGCCTCACCAGGGTCTCTGTACCGCACCATACTCAATCATCAACCGAGTAGTACTGTGCTGTGTCTCAATACCGCGCCGCCTCACCAGGGTCTCCGCACCATACTCAATCATCAACCGAGTAGTACTGTGCTGTGTCTCAATACCGCGCCGCCTCACCAGGGTCTCCGCACCATACTCAATCATCAACCGAGTAGTACTGTGCTGTGTCTCAATACCGCGCCGCCTCACCAGGGTCTCTGTACCGCACCATACTCAATCATCAACCGAGTAGTACTGTGCTGTGTCTCAATACCGCGCCGCCTCACCAGGGTCTCCGCACCATACTCAATCATCAACCGAGTAGTACTGTGCTGTGTCTCAATACCGCACCGCCTCACCAGGGTCTCCGCACCATACTCAATCATCAACCGAGTAGTACTGTGCTGTGTCTCAATACCGCGCCGCCTCACCAGGGTCTCTGTACCGCACCATACTCAATCATCAACCGAGTAGTACTGTGCTGTGTCTCAATACCGCGCCGCCTCACCAGGGTCTCTGTACCGCACCATACTCAATCAGCAACCGAGTAGTACTGTGCTGTGTCTCAATACCGCGCCGCCTCACCAGGGTCTCCGCACCATACTCAATCATCAACCGAGTAGTACTGTGCTGTGTCTCAATACCGCGCCGCCTCACCAGGGTCTCTGTACCGCACCATACTCAATCATCAACCGAGTAGTACTGTGCTGTGTCTCAATACCGCGCCGCCTCACCAGGGTCTCCGCACCATACTCAATCATCAACCGAGTAGTACTGTGCTGTGTCTCAATACCGCGCCGCCTCACCAGGGTCTCCGCACCATACTCAATCATCAACCGAGTAGTACTGTGCTGTGTCTCAATACCGCGCCGCCTCACCAGGGTCTCTGTACCGCACCATACTCAATCATCAACCGAGTAGTACTGTGCTGTGTCTCAATACCGCGCCGCCTCACCAGGGTCTCTGTACCATACTCAATCATCAACCGAGTAGTACTGTGCTGTGTCTCAATACCGCGCCGCCTCACCAGGGTCTCTGTACCGCACCATACTCAATCATCAACCGAGTAGTACTGTGCTGTGTCTCAATACCGCGCCGCCTCACCAGGGTCTCCGGGATGGCCTGGGTGGCACTCACCAGGGTCTCCGGGATGGCCTGGGTGGCACTCACCAGGGTCTCCGGGATGGCCTGGGTGGCACTCACCAGGGTCTCCGGGATGGCCTGGGTGGCACTCACCAGGGTCTCCGGGATGGCCTGGGTGGCACTCACCAGGGTCTCCGGGATGGCCTGGGTGGCACTCACCAAGGTCTCCGGATGGCCTGGGTGGCACTCACCAAGGTCTCCGGGATGGCCTGGGTGGCACTCACCAGGGTCTCCGGGATGGCCTGGATGGCACTCACCAGGGTCTCCGGGATGGCCTGGGTGGCACTCACCAGGGTCTCCGGGATGGCCTGGGTGGCACTCACCAGGGTCTCCGGGATGGCCTGGGTGGCACTCACCAGGGTCTCCGGGATGGCCTGGGTGGCACTCACCAGGGTCTCCGGGATGGCCTGGGTGGCACTCACCAGGGTCTCCGGGATGGCCTGGGTGGCACTCACCAGGGTCTCCGGGATGGCCTGGGTGGCACTCACCAAGGTCTCCGGGATGGCCTAGATGGCACTCACCAGGGTCTCCGGGATGGCCTGGGTGGCACTCACCAGGGTCTCCGGGATGGCCTGGATGGCACTCACCAGGGTCTCCGGGATGGCCTGGGTGGCACTCACCAGGGTCTCCGGGATGGCCTGGGTGGCACTCACCAGGGTCTCCGGGATGGCCTGGGTGGCACTCACCAGGGTCTCCGGGATGGCCTGGGTGGCACTCACCAGGGTCTCCGGGATGGCCTGGGTGGCACTCACCAGGGTCTCCGGGATGGCCTGGGTGGCACTCACCAGGGTCTCCGGGATGGCCTGGGTGGCACTCACCAGGGTCTCCGGGATGGCCTGGGTGGCCTCCAGCTGCTCGCGGCTCGGGGTGTCGTAGCGCGCTGGTCGCGGCACGCTGGCACGTCGTACAGCCGCTGCCGAGTGGGCACGCATCGTCTCCGCCAAGTATCTGTCGGCACGGGACGGCCTGCTGGCTAGGTGAAACGAATTGGACATGCGTCCAGACGACACACAGACAGACAGACACACAGACAGACAGACAGACACACAGACAGACAGACGGACAGACAGACAGACAGACAGACAGACAGACACACAGACGGAGGGCAGGCGGCACAGCGAGGCCGGTCTGCGGCCGGTGCAGGACGAACGGGGCAAACAGCGGTGAAATGGGTGGTGAAAAGTGAAAGTGAAATATGTGGGTATGCGTGAGAAGATAATGGATGAGTTGTATGTAGAAAATGTCTGAGTTACGTAGGGAAGAAGACTTTAGTAAATGTACAACTCATGTGAATCGCCTAAATTCTTTTCATCGATATTTACCACAACTGCTGAATTAGTCTCTAATCATATACATGATTTTTGCACTGACACGCTGCTGTCGATATTACTTTGCAACCATTTGATACACCCAAAATTAAAAAAAAATGTCTCATTTAACCCTATTTGTAACAGGGGGATTCCGCCCCCTCATGTTTTTCGCAGATATCTCTAGAACGGCTGGGAGCAGAGACATTACATTTTGGGACTTTTCGCAAAATAGATTTCCACATATGAGTCCAAATTTTGAGTTCTTAACCTGAACAGAGGCAGTTCCAGGGTACGTTTTTGGGAGGGTTCAGCGGCGACATTTGACGATAATACGAAATGCGATCTTCACGGTTTCTTCCTAACTGCCTCAAGTATGAAGGAGTTACATCGGTTTACGTGATTGAAACAAGTGCAAATTAGTTGATGTTAATGCAATATCATAAAAATAGCATTGGCAGAGGCGGTTTCAGGGGCTTAAAAAGGAGAGTTTTCCAGGAAGTATTCAATGCTTGGCGGGAAGCCAATAGAGCGATATAAGGGGGCATTTATAGCTATCAAGATGTAAAGATAGCTTCTCATTCCATTATTTGCATACTTTAATACATATAGAGTTTCAGGGGCGTGTTGAGGCACATGAAAAGGGGGATGGCTGGCATGGTGATGACGATATGCCAGCGATTACGGCGCAATAGACGGTTAGTTTATAATTATATATGCACATATGAGCCAGGAGAGCGAATGAAATCATTTTTTTTTTGCAGAGGCGCGCTCAGGAATGGAAGAAAGGGGGTCATATTATTACAAGGAAACTAAGATGCATGGGCCTACAATGACATAACATACTGCAGTTTTCGGGTGAAACACGCATCACAGGATACTCTATGAACGATTATAAGATAGTAGGCGAGTCCAGGTAGCGTAAACAGGGGGGTAAGCAATGTGAATTGAAGTTGTAAGTGAAATAGTCACTTGTTGACTAGTTAGTATCATAATAGCGGATAATAGTATCATAATAGCGGAATCCCCCCCCCCCCCTGTTCAAATAGGGGTAGCCAGGAGCCTGCTACAAATAGGGTTAAATAGTAAAGCAATAGGTATGAAAAGTTAAGAGAGGCGTTCAGTAGAATTATGATATGCATGCTCGTTGCAGGTGAGTACCGAGTTAGTATTGCGCGATGAGCAAGGGCACTTCGGGTGTTCTAGAGTGTGAAGAGATGCTTTTTGGTGAGGAGAGGTGAGGTGAAATGAGGTGCTGGGTTGGTGTGAGCCACATGTGGCGTCAAATATATGGGCAATCAAGCTCAAAGCTGGGCTCTATGACAATCAGCTAAAGTACCATGCTGCTAAGAAATGTACCTGACTGTGAAGGTTTGCTAAACTTATCCAAATGACAATGAGGAAACATACATCAAAGCGCAAGACACCGGGAATATAT
>JAXIVJ010004520.1:0-40000 GCA_036785665.1 Chirona hameri
TAGCTGCGACGATGCTCTGGCCATCCGACCAGCACTTGCCGAATGACAGCTGGAAGAACGGGATCAGACACGTAAGCGGCCCTGATGGCATCTAAACGGTCCTGTGATACCGATATGCCGTCAGTTAGCACCAGGGATTCGGCGACGGATCTGTCACAATTTCGTAATTGTCAGCCACGAGTCCCACACTACTTTTGTCAAACACGTCCCGATACGTCTCTTTAACGTGTGAACCGCTGTCATAGGTACCTCCTGGCCGGTGTGTCGGGTGCGAAGGGTTGGGAGAAGGGGCGCGACCTTGACTGGGGGTGCCTCTGCCACCTGTGGGTGAGGGAGACACTGGGACATAGTCGAGTGGATCACAGTCACGGACATCGATGAGCCCCAGCTGAACTGACGTGCACAGGCTTAAGATAGAGGACACCGCACCGGCCACTACTTTACACTGCAGAGTGCACTTGTTTTGAGACACGGGGTTCACAAAGTCCAGCGAGCGTTTGCCCGAACACGTTACGATAGCTCCGTCATACATGCGGAGAACGGTGTGGCATGGCCTCAAACGCACACCCTGCCGGTCATCAGTAATATGCACATAGTCATCCCATGTCATTACATCACATTCAGAGCCAGAGTCAATCAGAAACTTGACGGCTTTACCCTCGGCAGTCACAATTAAGTTTTATGAGCCTTGGTGGGGGGCGGCTCACCGTCATGCGCCGCTCCAGACGACAGCACGTCCCGCTGCTCCCGCCCACCTGATGTGTCCGGCGGCGGCTGACGGTGCTGGTCCGCAGTCAGAGTCGCCGCCAGCTGCGATCTGCCGGCGGCGGGGGCAGGCTGCTCCCGCCCACCGGATGTGTCCGGCGGCGGCTGACGGTGCTGGTCCGCAGTCAGAGTCGCCGCCAGCTGCGATCTGCCGTCCCGCTGCTCCCGCCCACCGGATGTGTCCGGCGGCGGCTGACGGTGCTGGTCCGCAGTCAGAGTCGCCGCCAGCTGCGATCTGCCGGCGGCGCCCACCGGATGTGTCCGGCGGCGGCTGACGGTGCTGGTCCGCAGTCAGAGTCGCTGCCAGCTGCGATCTGCCGGCGGCGGGGGCAGGCTGCTCCCGCCCACCGGATGTGTCTGGCGGCGGCTGACGGTGCTGGTCCCCAGTCAGAGTCGCCGCCAGCTGCGATCTGCCGGCGGCGGGGGCAGGCTGCTCCCGCCCACCGGATGTGTCCGGCGGCGGGCTGACGGTGCTGGTCCCCAGTCAGAAGTCGCCGCCAGCTGCGATCTGCCGGCGGCGCCCACCGGATGTGTCCGGCGGCGGCTGACGGTGCTGGTCCGCAGTCAGAGTCGCTGCCAGCTGCGATCTGCCGGCGGCGGGGGCAGGCGGCGAACGCTCAGCCGGCTGGCGTGGTGGCCCACGCGGGCCACGGGAGCTTGGAAGACGAGAGCACACACAGCACTCGAAGCGAAGTGGTTCTCCTGCCCGCATGCCAGGCAGACTTTACCCCACGCGGGGCAGCGAGACCGAACCATCGGGTGCTCACGGCAGCAGAACTTGCACACGCGGTTTGGTGGTTGGGAGCGTCCCGGCACCGAGACAGCTGCTAAGTCAGAATGTGTTGCATTGCCAAGCGCCTGAAGGTCACGGCTGGCCGCCTCTTCTGACAGGGCAATGTCAATGGCCGTTTGCAGTGTCAGATCGGCCGCTTGAGCAGCGCCGCTTGGACTTTTTGGTCATTCACCCCGATGCAGTCTATCCCGCAACATGTTCTCCACATCCGGGAAGACACACGTCGCAGCAAGCGTCCGCAGAGCCGACAAGTATTGGCTGACGGATTCCCCAGGTTTCTGTCCACGGGTATAGAAATTAAATCGTTCCCGGATAACATTTTGACGGGGCACACAGTAGGTCTCGATCTGATCTATCAGTGCTGCCAAGCCGTCATCTTCGGTCCAGTCAGTAAAATGGGAGGCCACTTCTTGAGCTTCGCGGCCCACACAGTTAAGGAAAACGGCCACTTGGACGGCCTGGGACTTGCTGTGAAGCTCAGTAGCAGTAGCGTATATTTCCCATTCACGGCGCCAGGTACGCCATCTTGTTGCAACTTGTGCTGATGAAATGTCCAGTTCAGGTGGAGGCCGCAGATTAGACAGCATGACTAAAGACTACAAAAAAATCCACGCTTGACACCATGTAACGTTAGAACTCTGCGTTATCAATGTACTCTCTTTATTCAGGTTATGAGTGGTAGCAGACAACACAAGACCGAGACTCCCAGGCTCACACGCCGCCAGGGGGTGTCATGGCCAGGGGGATGTCGTGCTGTGCTTCGCCATAGGCAAATTGGGGATTTGTGACGTCACAAATCGACAATTCCTGCGCGGATCTTACGTTAGTGACGCGCACCGCCGCCATCTTTAAACTTGTTTATAAACGAGTTGATCGATATTATTTCAGATTGGATTCACTGACGCCTGTCGTTATTAATTTAGTCTGAGAGCGAAGTTGATCTGACAATGCCACATTGCGCTGTTTCCAAATGCTCCAACAACTCTAGAAACAGTCCAGGACTCTCATTCTTTTCATTCCCCAAAGTAAGTCATTTAAAATCAGAATGGCTGCATAGGTGTGCCAGGAAGGACGAAGTAGTCGTTAAAACTGCCCGAGTTTGTGGAAAACATTTCCTGGATGATGATCTGGACGAATCATATAAAATTCAGCGATCTGTCCTCCCATCACATGTGAAGTTGAGGTCCAAGCTGAAGACTGGAGCAGTGCCATCGCTCAACCTACCATCATCAACCTTCACCAGGCAAGCTGCATTAGTTTACATTTATGCTGTCACAGTTCTGCATGTTTTTTTCTCAATTACATTCTTGTTTCATACCCCACAATGTTAATTTTTTTTCTTCTCATTTTGTTAATGTGAACAATGTGAATGACAAACATGTGGCCTTACCATAACCATATGCCAACATGTTTAACGTTTGCGAGTGATTTTTGGATTTGCTAGCTATGTATGTTTGCAATTTGCATGTTTATTTGTATTTATGTCTTGGTGCACATGTTTTCCATTGTCACAACTCACATGCTTGTTTTATTTCATTGACATGCGATGGCGAAAAGCCATTAAGTACAGTGTGTCAGTGAACCTGATTAAATAAACAACTCGACTCGACTTGACAGTACACCTAACCTATACACGAGGCGGAATCCTGCACACATGTCTCAATCCTGATATAGCATGTGTACCTGTTGGCTGCTATTCATCCAGATTATGGAGACATAATTGCTGAATGCTAGTTTTTTAGGTAATTGTGTATTAATTAATGTTTCCCTTTCATTATAGGAAACCAGAAGCAGCATCAGCACATCGAGATGTGCGCATGCAGCAGCGATCCCTCAAGAAGCTGAGCGATGAGCTGACCTCTGGAGACTCTGGCCAAGAACTGTCAAGGTATGATTGTTCGCATATTATGCAAGATAAGGAGGCTCACAATTGTAGTGCTGTCGTGATAAACAAGAAAAGCGTAACTCACATTTGACAGATTTTGATATTTTGGTATCCTTTGATAGCTAACAGTTTTATATCACATTTGTATCAGTCTGATCAATACTCTTGACACTGTAACACAAAGCACATAAGAACATACAATATGATCTCCTGCAAAAGTGCCAAATGTGAGTTATGTTTAAACGTTTTTGTTGCTTTTCACATCAGGTGGTGACCCCATTATTCATTAATGCCGAGAGGGATCTATACACCCTTTTACGCCCCATTTAGGCGGCAGTGCACGCATTTAAGAAATAGTGCAGACGATTTTGGCCTGTCAGCATAGCGTGTTCAAATATCGAACTGCCGCCCATGCTTCATATCAAACGATTTGCAGTGACGAGCGGGAATATTGATGCAAATGTCATTTGCCTATTTCTATTTTATCTGTCTCTATTCGGCATTACGAATCGTTTAATATGTGGCTTTGCCCCTTTTGACCTGATATGATATTTGACACTAGGTCAAATAGTAACCTTGACCTTTTTGGGTCAAACTGGGTATCTTCTGATTCCTCTCATAGAGAGCAACTCGTTGGTGGCTAAAGTTTTGATCTAGCATAAATAACAAGGAAGTTATACAAGAAAAGCATTTGTTTCTCCGGAATGAAGGATCCGAATATGCCTTATATGTCTTGCTAAAACGGCGCCTGCAACTTTTCAATCGCTTAGGCAATTAATTAGTGATAAGGATCGCACTATTCGCTAACTGTGAAGAAAAATTGAAGACAAGTTAACGGTTCAATTTTATATAAAATGCCATTCGCCAAAACCCTGCATACGAGGGGTTACGTGGCGCACGTGCAGGCATTGACGGTGATTGACCTCCATGCGGCTAAAACCACTCGCACCAGTTATGACATGAACAGATACACCATCTTGCAAAATTGCAACGGTCTGGGTGGTATAGTTTGTTAAATATAGCATATTGGTCCAGAGAGGGGTACCACATGCACGTGCCAAGTGCACCTCTTGATCCAATGGACAAGTCTCGGAAAGTACGTGTCAGGACCAAGTGCACCTAGGGTGCAGTGTCAGAAAAGTGGCCCATTTCTATGTTTTTTTTTTAACTTGGTAGTTTTGCTCTGTGAAATTTGCGACTGTACAGAATCAAGTTTTTTAGTATGTGATGGTGAGTCCTACACCGCCGCCGCTGGTGCATCTAAACGTGACATTCTGCCAGCAGAGACTCTGAAGGTGCAAAAACTGTGTGATAAGTGCAAAAAAATGATTTATTGCACGTTTTATTCTGTCATTTGCTAAGGAAGCTTGTTTTTGTACCAATACACACCAAAGGCCTAAGTTTTAGAATATAATTATGATTGATCCTATAAAGTATGTGATAATGGTCTTGAAGGCTACATTGATGGTTAAAAAAATAACCCTGAAGTCCTGACAGATTGGTTAGATGCCACTGATGGTAATGATAGTCCAAATTAGATAATCGGACCTAATCTCTTATCTTGTCGTATTGCTTTCGGTATTTAATAGTCTGAGTAATCATATTTATTTGGCCTTGTGATTAAATTTGGTGGAAACCGGACTGTGTCGCTAAAACTATTTGCTGACACTGGTTATGGTAGCTGTTCCTCATTATTTGACTCATTGTTCCTCATCCTAATTATTTGACATTGACTATGACTTCCAAAGTCATGATCAACCCATACTAATTAGGTATCTTCCTGTCTAACACGATGAAGGATATATTAGTGATATAATGTTTCATGTTAAACACAAATATACACAACACCTGAAATAAGCAATGCACAATAAAACTAAACTGGCTTCATTGTTTAAAAAAACATAAAACATATTTTGCTTGGAGTACAAAATATCAGTTCTTTACAGTTTTAAATGTGCAGAACAAACTTTCCTGGTGTACAAAAATATTAGCAAGTGTTAACTTTTCCAACCATGTCAGGCCTCGGCCACTATCATCCCTCAGGATTTGCCCCTTTTCTCCACTATTCTGAACTTCAGATCGTCTTGCCATTAGTGTGGCCCGTTTTAACACTTGCTGTTTCTCTGTCGCTGCTTCCAGGGACAGAGACGGTGACAGTCCTGCTGCTGAACTGTCTGCGCCTGCTCCTGGAAACCCTGGACCGGATCCTGGATCCCCAGTGATCATCTTCGAGGACACGACACCTCTGGAACAGGTTGTGCGTCTTGAAGGGGAGCTGCGGGACCTGCAGAAGCGTCTCTGCAAGCTGAGCAGGAAGTGGCGTAATGAGAAGAGGACTCTCCAGCGCCAGTTGCGGGTCGCCACTAAAAAAGGAGCTCAGCTGGATCGTCTGCTGAAGTCCGGCGTTCTGTCCGAACGTCAGGTGCGCCAGGCGGCGACAGGTCGCCGGATCCGCTGGTCTCCTGGAGATGTGTCCAAGGCGCTCGGTCTGCGGTGCCTCACGCGCAGATGCCCGCCGGAGCCGGCCGTCTACGGACTCGTGTAATTGAGCTGCGACTAACGCCGCCACCGCGCTGGTGTGCGCTGCCGTGCCCGCCGGAGCCGGCCGTCTACGGACTCGTGTAATTGAGCTGCGACTAACGCCGCCACCGCACTGGTGTGCGCTGCCGTGCCCGCCGGAGCCGGCCGTCTACGGACTCCTGTAATTGAGCTGCGACTACAGCCGTCACCGCGCTGGTGTGCGCTGCCGTGCCCGCCGGAGCCGGCCGTCTACGGACTCGTGTAATTGAGCTGCGACTAACGCCGCCACCGCGCTGGTGTGCGCTGCTGTGCCCGCCGGAGCCGGCCGTCTACGGACTCGTGTAATTGAGCTGCGACTACAGCCGTCACCGCGCTGGTGTGCGCTGCCGTGCCCGCCGGAGCCGGCCGTCTACGGACTCCTGTAATTGAGCTGCGACTACAGCCGTCACCGCGCTGGTGTGCGCTGCCGTGCCCGCCGGAGCCGTGTTGAGCTGTGACTACAGCCCCGCCTGGGCGACCCGGGCCATCTGGTGGACTGGGCGATCGTGGAGCAGGTATGGCTGCATGGGGACGAGCCCACCTCGTGCCCGATCTGGCTGTACCAGCCGCAGGCGGCGCGCGTCACACGCCTACTGCTGCGTCTGCCTGGTGCACTACCTGGCGCTCAGCGACCAGGCGGTATGGAAATGCCCCATCTGCGAGGAGACGGTGCAGCCGGACCAGGTGCGCCGCTGCCGGCTGGTGCCGCGGCCGCCGGCGCGCCTCGGAGACACCGTGGCCTTTCGGCTGGTGCGCCGCCAGCCGAGCTCGCCGCTCGGCCAGCTGGTGGAAGACGACGCCGAGCCCTACGAGAAGCTGGTCACGCTGGGAGACGCGGAGCGACAGAGGCTGATTAGGATCATACTGGCCACACCCAAACAGGTACGGTGATCGGCGGCGGCGGGGAGGGGGGGGGGGGCAGGCAGGCCCGACTGGTGACTGTCGTTAATGCATGATAACTTGTCATGATGCCTAGATCAACTTTCACCAAAAGTGCATGTTATGTCGGCTCAATATGATATAACTGCTGTTTTCACGTGAAAAAGACCAATAATAACCCGATATGTATCATTACTAGTTCAACACTCGTATGCATCTGTATTATAGTCCTTGTTCGGCTCAATTTCCTCTTCCTCCTCAATCACCAAGTGTGTGGCTTGAAGTGTAACAGGTGTTTTCCTATGCTTGTGTGTGTGCGTCAGGTGGCGTCCGAGATCCTGGCGCCGGAGCGCGCCGCGCTGGAGCACCGGCTGGTGGAGCTGGCCGACGACCGGAGGCGTGCTTCGTCCAGCAGGCTCTCGCCGAGCTGGAGGAGCAGGAGGCGGCCATGGCCGAGCGCGCGCTGGCCACGCTGGCCAAGCCGCAGCGGCCCGACCCGGCCACGGCGGCCGAGCACGCCACGCCTCTGCCGACAGCCGTCGCCGACAGCGCCATCGTCTACCGCTCGGCGTTCGACGAGCAGACTGGAGGACGCAGCGGCCGAGCCTGCCGAGGCGGCCAGCGGCGCGCGCCAGCGCTCCGTCGACGAGACCTCCTGCACGGAGGTGACGACCGCCGACCTGGAGTGCCGCCGACGGCCGCCAGGTCGGGGTTTCAGCCGTACGGAGGTGGAATTAGTGCTGCCTGCTGCGCTGTGACTTCGACCGCCACCGGGCGGGTGTGCGATGCCGTGCCCACCGGAGCGGACTGTCTGACAGGTCGGGGCTTCAGCCGTGCGGGGGTGGGCGTGGGGTCAGTGATGCCCTCCTACGGACGCCTGACTAGCTGTGACTGCAGTCGCCACCGGGTGGGTGTGCGGTGCCGTGACCCCCGGAGCGGACTGCCCAGCTAGGTTCGGGAATAAGGACGGGCCGTGTCCAGCTATGTGTATACGTTACCCGTTTGATTTAAAATAATTATGCAGTCAACCCGGAATTTCCTGATCGGGCGGTATGGTCCAGGACCCGCGCAGCAAGTACAATTTAGCGTGGGTTCTTACTTCAGAAATCCACCCATTCAAAGCATTCGGACTATTTTTTAAATGTATGCATAGCATGACTCAATTATTTATATTTTTTAAATAAATAATACCCGCGTTTTAAATAATTTTAATAAATTTTAATCATTTAATTATATTTATGAAATGATCCAGAACACATGTGTCATAAGAGTCGAGACGACTGTAAGTCGTATCACTATATACTCTATAGTGATATCAGCAGGGATGCGGAGCGGGGCCGGAGCCGCCGGAGCCGCTGGAACATTTTGCTCGGAGCCGGGGCCGGAGCCGGAGCCGTCAAAATGGCTCGGCTCCGGCTCCGAACGAGATGTGGAATCAAGCAAAATTAGCAAACATGAAATAAACGTGTCATGTCTAGTGGCAAGTATGGCTCCTTGGAAGAAAAACATTTTTTAACATGGGTTGAATGATCACGTTTGGGATGTACGGAACCAGAGCCGGAGCCGCTAGATTCTGCCCGGAGCCGGAGCCGGAGCCGTCGGGACATTTTACTCGGAGCCGGAGGCGGAGCCGAGATGCTTCCCCGGAGCCCGAGCCAGAGCCGACCCAAATGTGTACGGCTCCGCATCCCTGGTGATATGAGGTACTATAGTGATCCATGTTGTATATCAATATCGGACCCGTTGAGGGCGTGGCTGTTGATGGACCGTGCCCGAATACAAATATGATTAATTTGACCTTTGGTTTTGACTTGACCTTACCGATGTGGCCTTCAGGACATGGGGAGGGGGTGAATCTACGCATGGATAGTTCTCGTTTGCCGCCTCTCCCGTCTCCCTCCGATGCTCGGTTTGGGTTAGGCGGGGTAGGGGCGAACTCCCCACCACGGCCCGGTAGCCCAGATGGGAGGGCCGGCAAAACGGCAATGGTCACAATCGAAAGGTGTGATACTGGCATCGTGAATGAAAAAGGTGAGGCAAAGCACCAAAGGTCAATACCGTGTCGTTTGCCGCAACGCCATTAAAGGCAAAGCCTACCAAATAACGTTAAGTTTTTGCCACGATCCGGGTTCGAACCCCGGTCGCCGGATTAGCAGGCGGATATTAGCTGGAGGTAACTTTTTAATCGCCTTGTATCAAATTATCTGATATAGATAGAGCAAAAATGTATTTGGATAAAAGATAGAGCTTGAAATGGTCTTCCCTATGCCGCAAATAGAACATGACGGAGACAAAGAGGTTTTTCGTACCAGGCCTCCAAAGATGACCCATTTTCATTACTTGAATATGGGGAACGGATTCTGCGACCTTGTGACGTCACGGATTTTCGTAAAAACCCCGGATGACTTTACCTAGTATATACGGCCTTGGTCATGGCTATCTCCGTAACGTGTCCACCCTGTCCCCATGGCGTCACTTTCCAGCTCGATTTCCACCAATGGGCCGAATGGGCCGAATCGGGAGAAGCGTATTTACTTTCGTAGACCGTCTCGTGGCACTTCTCGGTCTACCAAAAGAATCACGCCTTCGACTGGCGCGGCCGCCATGTTTATTTACGGTGGCGCATTCGTCACTCAACGATCTTCAACATAATTGTAGGTGAAACAAGTGTAATCCAGATGTAAAAATACTTTCGCCTGATAGATACTATTACAAAGTATCCTCAAGTCAACTTACTTCATCAACAACCAGGTGAAATAATACAAAATTCGCACTTCAACCAAAAACAGCATCCAGCGACAGTTCCCCGTGACCAAAATCCAAACATTGCCTTATATGGGCATGGGCCTCGCTCGGTTGCATGCCTCGCTTTGACATCGTCTAGCGGCTTACCCTTGCAATTTAGGAGAAAATGTCCCAAAGCGAGCTGTAGAGGACATTTCAATATATCATTTAGTGCTCAATTGATCCCTCTGGCACCTAAGGTATGCAAATGGTAGGGCGCGAAAGTAGGCCGATTTAACACTATTTGAATAGGGAGCGTATGACGTCACGTGCCCGTGACATCACGGATTTCGCTGCCTACCCCGGACGGGTCTACCTAGTCTCTATGGCCTTGACACGCCGCGCCACACCCTCGCCACGCTCCTCCCCCTCATACATGTAATGCCATCTGTCCGTTATGTGCCGCAACCGCAGTGTTCATCATCTCTGGTAGATGGCATACAATGTAGTGTTCGGAGCTCCGGTCACACAAATGTCACAAATTTCAAATACACTTTTACAGCCTACGTATAATTGCTGTAAACTCAGCTACCGAAATGTCAGCAAGACGCACCGCATGTGTACAAAGTTATTCAAGAAAAACCTCAGGGGGGGGGGGCTGTCAGCCCCCCCCCCCCCGTAAGGGGTTAACCCGCCATTGACTGGAGGGGGGGGGGCGTTTAACGCCCCCCCCCCCCCCCCCGGTGAATTTTAGCAATAGCTGAAAAACTAATAGCGCTATCAACGTGAAAATTCGGGTGCCTTCTTATAAATCATGTTTACATCTGTGTGCAAAAATAAAAAAAATCGTGGAAATTTTTTTCTCGTTATAGCGAATTTAGTGACGTCACTACACACGAGTTTTACACCAAAATCAGCTAAACTTTGCCAAGCTGTACAAATGCCACATTTGAAGCAAAATGCAAGACAAAAACGTCCAAAGATATAAATTGCAACGGCTAAAAACTGGCTATCTCAGATTTCTGATATTTTTAGTTTTTGACCCCCAAAAACTCAAAATGTTTGCTTTGGGGAAAATTATCACAAAATCAACATTTTCTAAAATATTCAAAAAACCGGAAGTTATGTCAGAGAACCATACCTAAGCAACTACCATGCCCAATTTCAAACTGATATCTCTATTTTTGACTGACTTATGACATCTAAAGTATGGGTAACTTATGACGTCATATTTTCAAATTGCGGTTTTTTGGCTTTTATTGACTAGATACGGACAAATAAATTCCATCACTGTATTTCTCAAACAAAACTGGTCTAACAACATACCTTTTTTGTTTAGATTTAACAATTTAAAATTTTGACCTTCGGTGACCTGAATTTGACTTGAAATTGACATTTACTTCACGTAAATGAGGTCAGGTGGATTGAGGAGATTTGAACAGATTGAGCAGATTTGAATAGAGTGAACAGATTGAACAGATTAAACAGATTGAACAGATTGAACAACTTGACAAAAATTGATGGTACGATTTTACCCCAAGGCAATCGTTGCCGATCAATCGTTGCCGGCCTCTAGTATAACAACGGGTAGAACAGTAAGGAATGTAACGCCCAAATGAATTAAACAAGATATAATTTGTATCGTAAAGGCGGCCGGCCGCACACTACGCATTCGGCGCCCGATATCGCTGCGAAATTCCGCCTCGGAAAATCGTGGCGATACCGCTGAATGTCGTCCTTGTTCCGTCGGATTCAGCACTGTCTGCTCGAGAGATATCCGCCCTGCAGACCTACAGCATGTCGCAACCTGTTCCTACAGCCTGTCCCAAAGCAAATTAATGATGGCCATTTTTCGACGAAGATGTAAGTTTAGAACGACGAAACTGTTTAACATAATAAATAAGTTAAGGCTCCGCGGCGTTCAGTCGCGGAAAAAAAACTCGTTCGAATCAGCTTTTTTCCGCCGGTCCGCAGATGGCCGGCCGACGACATTCGTCGGCGATTTTTGACGTTTCGGCTGACGCGAAGGCGGAAGGTCGCTAAAGATGCGCGGAAAGTCGTAGCGATATCGCGACATCCGCGCGCCGAATGGCCTAGTGTGCGGCTTGTTTTGTCTGTTATAAATTAAAGGTATTGTTTGTTATCCATAACTTGTATTTCCATATATTATATCTTTATTTATTGAATTGAACTCCAGCAAATATGCGAAGTAGTAGTCGAAGTAGTGTATATTCAGTACCAGGGGCGCAGCCAGACCTTCAGAAAGGGGGGGGCAAGCCCCTGGGAGAGGCCCCCACCCCAAAAAATACCCCTGGATATGAAAAACTCTACGGATTTCGGCCACTTTATTTTGTGAGGCCCCCTTTTTAACAATTTTTTCCCGTCTACTTTTGATGAGCTGGATTGAACCAGGACCCTCAGTAGGCATTGTACTGAGCGCATTACTAATTTGTATTGTTACGTACAGGAGATAAAACATATCTTAGCTGACAACAGGTGGGGTCGGCTTTTGAGTGTGGGGGCGGCTGTAATGACGAAAAATGTACCCCCATTTTGATACGTGTATTTAAGGCTTTGCAGCATTTTTTATGTGTATTTTCATGTTATAGTAGGTAGGTATGTACTTGTTTGTTAGCGCCGCGAAGCGGCGCCAAATTTTTACGGTTTTGCCTGATAAAACCCAGAAATATAGACGGTGGGCCTTGTAGCTCGGATAATAAGATAAAAATGCTATTCATTTGCTATTCATAAGAGGGTAGGCGGCGCCTCTTATACAGTATCGCGCAACTGTACAACTCTTTACCTCTGGAACTCCGGAACTCGACTCTCGCGTCTTTTAGGCATGCACTGTGTAATCATTTAGCTGGGACTAGATGAATATGTGCGTACGTGCGTGTGTGTGTGTGCGTGTTGCAGTGGCGGATCCATTTTTCGACGAAGATGTAAGTTTAGAACGACGAAACTGTTTAACATAATAAATAAGTTAAGGCTCCGCGGCGTTCATTCGCGGAAAAAAACTCGTTCGAATCAGCTTTTTTCCGCCGGTCCGCAGATGGCCGGCCGACGAAATAGCACTGTATAAGAGGCGCCGCCTACCTCTTATGAATAGCAAATGAATAGCATTTTTCTAAGGTAGGGGCTGAAGCCCCCTGCCTTAGAAAACGGCGCCATTTTTGTATAGGATTTGCCGGCGCCGAAGGCGCCGTAGCGTTTTCGGGACGCCGCCTGGGCGCCCTTGCGTCTACCAACAGCATCGTAGCACTCTTGGAAGGCACCCTGGCACCCTCAGAAGACATCTTGCCGCCCTCACAACGCATTATGCCGCCCTCGGAAGGTACATTGCCGCCCTCGGAAGGCATTATGCCGCCCTCGGAAGGCACCATGCCGCCCCCGTCACCGAGGAAATATGCCGCCCTCAGGCCTGAAGCCCCCTGCCTTAGAAAATCCTGGATCCGCCCCTGGCGTGTTGTGTGTATGGATGTATGCTTTTTATATTTTGCTGTATGAATGCTGCTTACGAGTGCCTTTTTAACATGTCTCACCTTTTAACGTTATCGACTCGACACTCGGAATAGCCATTTTATGTTGGAGAGTGTTTTAAATGTCAATACATACATACATACATTCAATTCAGCGTTACGACGAACCGATGATGATGACTATGACTTCGTTATGACGATGACTACCGATGTGACGCCGCGAAGCGGCGTGAAAATTTTAATTTTACGTCCTGGAAAACGAAATGTTAATATTGGAACCAAACCGTGAGGTGAGATGGCTTGATGAGATGGTCCTGGCCTGTTCCCACTATTAGCTCTTCGGTCCAGCAAATTGTGCACCGCTGGAGCAGCTTCCGGGTGCCGATCTCCTCTCCTCGTCTTTGCGTTCGTGTCGCCTTTTTCGGAACTCGGCAAACTAGCTAAACATGTAGCCTGCTTGAAACTTAAAAGTGAATATTTTATGGAGGGAATGGCCCCTGGGGTCAGCAATTACCTCCAAGGAGAGCCTCTGCCAGACACTTAATGAAATTCTTTTTCCCATTTCCCAAATTTGTATAAGCAATTGCGAAACTTATGTCATGCCGCGAAGCGGCGCGAAATTTTCCAGTTTTTGACTGCACTGCAAAGGCAATTTGTACGATAAATTGTTAATTTTTCCCGCAAAAGGTGGGGGGTCGACCCCCCCCCCCCCCCTCCCCCACCTTCTAAAAGTGCGGGGAGTTTGCCCAGACCTCCCCCGACCCTCCCGTCGGCGACGCCCCTGGCAAACAAATATTGAAGCACATACTCTCCTGAGAGGAAAATTGCTAAATTGTTTTGTACTACTACCCCCCCCCCCCCCCAATTCAAAAACGCATCAGACATATCAAATTACCATTTTTAAACCCAAGAAAACATTTCACCAGGTGGGTCAGAGTACAGCACATTACCGCTCATTATGACTGCGCCGACCACGGCTAGCAGGCGCTCCAGCTATAGCAGGCGCTCCAGGCGACGGTTAGCAACCTCTGGGCAGGCTCGAGGGCCCCGTTCACAGACTCAATGGCCCTCTGGATAAGCTCGAGAGGGCCCTGAACAGACTCAATGCCCCTTGGCAAGTGTAGCGGGGTACATCTTCTCAGCATGTTCCAATGCACCGGGCCTGACTCCTCTGACAAAACATTCCGAGCCGGCCGGCGGCAGACGCCCCTCTCCTCGCATCCAACCCAGACATGCAAAAACTCGGGTCCGAAGCCCGAGACTGCAAGTCTAGTAACTGCAGTCATCACAGCCATCGCCAGAACAGCTGAGTAAGCGAGACGACGGCGGGGAGCAACGCCAGCCGGGTGTACGCCCCTCAGGTACACCCATTACGGTACCAGTCCCATTTGCGTACCGGCCCCAGTACCGTCCCTACCGGCGTTGCCACATCACCCCGCCCCCTCCCCTCTATGTCCTATGAGTCAGCACAGCCAGGGCGGGCCGCCCAAAGGCAGAGGGACAGCTGTGTAGAGCTGTAGCACGCCAACAAAGGGACGGGTTTGAAGTAAGGGAAGAATCGTTGTTGAGAAGAAATGCGGATGATAAACCGACACTATTGATGCGAAGTGATAGAAAATCGCAGTCAATTATTACGGAACAAATGACGTGTACGATATACGCAGAGTAAGACGTAAAATCAGAAGTATTGTCTAAAAAGAAGAATTGATATTATCACAAGGGCGAAGAGCTAATTGCAAGTAAGGATAAAATTAGAAATACGATCAACGCCGGCATATATATATATATATATATATATATATATATATATATATATATATATATATATGTATATATATATATATATATATATATATATATATATATATATATATATATATATATATATATATATATATATATATAACGATTGTTAATGCAGCACTACAAATTACTGAACTTGAACGTAGCTCCAAGCAATGATACAAAATTAAGCATGTCAAGAGTTTCGTTAAACTGAAGAAGGCGAACATTCCATGCTGGAAAAATAAAGGGATGAAAAGAAAGTCATCTAAAAACGATACTACGACGTAATAATTGGAATGCAATGACTGAAAGGACTACCTGATTGATTATTGAAGAATACCATTTTATCAGCAAGATGCATTATCAAGAAACCAAAATTATCTGGTTATATAAAGATGCCGTAGTCCTCTTATCAAACTTATATAAAGATATTTGCACCAGACACCAGACACATGGCAGTAACAAAGTAAAGGGCGTGGCCATAGGTAGCAAGCAAACAAGAAAGTGGAAGAATTATGCACTACTTGAAGCAATTATATTATGAACAAAATTAAGTAAGAAAGGTCATTAAAGGGAATAGGTCACCTTGAAAAATGTCTTAAAAATTGGCTATACGGGGTATATTGAGCTGAAAATCACGAATATGACATTTGTTTGGACGATAGATGGATATCCGTTGAGAAATGGACATGTTTCTCTTTTCCCCTTCATGGCCATAACAAACTTCAGGACAATGTATGACGTCATGCATATGGTAGCTTGGATATGGAAGCAATTACATACAATAACGGCGTACTTGTAACCAAAATATGACGCGTTACCAGAGACGATATACTTACCAGGCCCTACTACAAAACAACAACATATACTTACCAGAAAATCGTCGCGTTCAACTCAGGTTCGCCCCGTTTCTATATTGGGATTTGCACCTTCTTACAATACAATTTCGCAAGCTCGGAATTCTGGCTTCTGATCCCGGCAATGCATCCAGGCAATGAACCAACTCGGTGATAATAACAGACCTTGGTAATAACAACCTATATAACTTCTGTACTATTTCAAAGTTGCTAATGACCACGGCCAAAGTCTGTATAAATACCACGGCTAGTTTGCGGCAGAATCTGCGTATGACGCAATTCTGACGTCAGCGGGTATGACGTCATACCTCTGGCGAGCGTTCATTCCCCGATCGTGGCCCGGCACAGCGGGAATGAAATCGGGCCCACTAGTCCTGTGTCGAAATTACTTAACGTAGAGAGGTAATTCTTTCACCACAAACCATTTTTAGATCTGCTCTACAAATCTGCTAGCTCAGTCCAAAACCCCATGTTAAAGGTGAACGATAAATTGAAGTTTGAAGAAGTTTTTTGAAAATTAAATTGAAGTTTGAAGAAGAAGTTTGAAGAAGTTCTATACACTAGAAATGCAAAATTGTCGACGGCAAGAATCGGCCAATCAGAAGACGGGGGTGTGCCACACCCAGAGCAAGACACCGCCGGGTCGGAGTATAAAAAGAAGGCAGCGTCGCACAGAGACGGCGGAAGGGGAGCGGACAGCAGCGGACAGCAGCGGAGCAGTCGACAACGGGACCCCAGCACGCGCGCTGCCCGCGGCGCGGCGGCGGCAGCCGTCCGCCGTGGCAGGGCTGACAGCCGCAGAGAGAGGAAGACGGCAAGAACTGAGCCGACGGCGGCAGATCACAGTAAGTCACGAAGCTGCTCATCCTCTCCGATCCTACCCGAAATTCTGCCCAGGTCCGGTGACTACAAAATTTAAACAATAAGGGACTAAGTGGGATATGTTACGTAATTTGGGTCATCTGTCCAGGCTCGCTACTTTTTACCTAGGAAGGCAGGAAAAATGTATATGTAGCCGATGCTGTACTAGAGGTGTGATGCCAGGCGACCGTAGTACTTTGGAATCCAGTACGCTGCGTTGCAGGAGGTCATGGCGTAAGCCCTAGCGCATTGGCGCATGTAAATACGAGCGGTTTTAGTTAGTATTTTAAACTAAAGATTGAGCGAGTCAATTATTCGGTTCTGTGCTGGTTTTGGTGATATTAGGCGGAGATTCAAATGAATCATTGGTTGAACATGTAAATTGATTGGGACGTACCAAAAACGATTATTTACTGCGCTACCGTTTGTTTAGTTGCTGAGTTAAAATAAACATTGTAAATTTGTGTAACATTTTACGGGGAAAAGGAGACATGATGGAGTCGAGAGGGTCGTTGAAGGAAGGAAATGTACACAGCGATGCGGTTCCCCGACAGCATGAGGTAAGGCAAGAATTAAGCCAGTATAGCCGCAGATAAGTAGGATATGTTTCGATTGTTGTTTGAATGGTTCGATTAATTCGTTCTCGTCGTGCTCGCAATACTGAGCCAGAAGCCCGAGTTTAATGATTAAGTACGTTTCCGCTTCAGTAAATTTAACGTTATGTATCAGAGTTGTGGACGATTTCAAATCACGGAATGGTAACTTTCGCTGAACGGTTAAAACGCCAGGTAACCCAACTACCAGACAAAGTATTAGTGAGGTTGGGTAGAGACTCGTCATTCTAGCTTGGCAGGTAAGGATAACAAATGTAAGGACCATATCACTGAGACGGCATCGATTGGTTATAAAGTATCGGTTCATTCTGTCGCTTAGAGGTGTGCTCTATGTTGAGCGGGACAACACAAATCGGAGACTGGTAAGTTACCGCCAGGGGATTGTCTGTCTAAGATTGCATATGTATAATCGGCGATGCGCTATTAGCTATTGGTCCAGCATCGCTTCCTACCGACGATTGTTTAAGGACGGTGTATGAGAAATGCGATTCCTTAGCCGTCAATGCGACCTCGTTTCTGTCGCTGATAAACTCGTGCCGCTGATCCGGAGTGGTTAACGTTAAATCCCTGTCTATATTACCTTCTTTGGAATTATCGATCAAACCATAACTAGTTCAGCCCGTAAAAGGTTCTAAGGGCGCAGCAACCTGCAACAGACGTATACTTGCGAGTCAGTGGATGATAAGTATAACAGTCAAATTAACTTTCTTAATATTGTGAGTCTCCTAACCGTCTGTTAAAAATACACCTTCAGCCAGCAGCTCGCGATTTACGACATTACAGCCGACGCCTTCCCTTTGTTAACGTCATGGTACAACTGTAATGTTAGATGTCCTGTATATTGACAGTCCAAGTGGTAACTTAAGCCTTATTATTAGCCAACTATAAACAGCGTTAAATTATTTGAATATATTCTGACGATGGTGCACTGCCGATTATATTGAAGTTTAAAAGTGATATTTAGGAGATTACTAGCTGATGCTTATTGAAATGGGTCATTTGTGATATATGCACGTTATCTCTGGTTGCGATTCTTTTTGGACAACGTTTCCCATGTAGGAAATTACCTAAGGGTCATATAATTTACGTCCCCGATAGAGAACTGGTAAAGCGGTTAGTACTCAGTCATAGTTGGAGAAACGTCGCTGATATTGATTTCGTAATAGGATAGCTAGAAGGACATGGACAGGACAGGGAGGTGTCATTCCTGCAACAATGGGTCAGGACAGGACAGGGAAGTGTGATCCCTGCAACAATGGGTCAGGACAGTTCTGGGAGGTTTGATCCCTGCAACAATGGGTCAGGACAGTGCAGGGAGGTGTGATCCCTGCAACGGTGGGACAGGACAGGGAGGTGTGATCCCTGCAACAGTGGGACAGGACAGGACAGGGAGGTGTGATCCCTGCAACAGTGGGACAGG
The DNA here is from genome assembly GCA_036785665.1 of Chirona hameri. Taxonomy (NCBI): domain Eukaryota; kingdom Metazoa; phylum Arthropoda; class Thecostraca; order Balanomorpha; family Balanidae; genus Chirona; species Chirona hameri. The sequence continues at coordinate 18,622 of JAXIVJ010004520.1, forward strand.
ACAGGACAGGGAGGTGTGATCCCTGCAACAGTGGGTAAGGACAGGACAGGACAGATATTAAATAGTATCGGAGCTTGGAGGAGAGGCATGACGGCTTGTGTGCCCGATCCTTGTATCTAAAATCTATCAGCGTGGCGAAACATGTGAATGAAAGTGCTCGTGGAAAATTATGCCCAGACCGAGTGATATCGGCTGGCCGCATATCACAGGGAGGTTACAATTAGTAAGTCCGAGACTGCGGGTGCCAAATGCCAGAGAATGATAGGTTGGCGCAGAAAAGGAGGGCGAGGGAGGAAGGATAAGAGGGAGGAGGAGGCCGGACGTGCCTCAGAAGTCACTCTAGGTTAAACGGGAAGATCTCCTCTAGAGATTCCCGGGCGCCCACAGTCGGTATATAGGCAAGGACATCCGCGTAGCTCGCCGTCGATGCCGGTCGATGTTAACTTAGAAAGTTGGTCCGGCGGAGCCAGGTCGTGGCCCGGATGGAGGTCAGAGGTCCGGCGGAGCCCAAGGTAGGCCCGGATAGAGGACCCAGGTCCGGCGGAGCCCAGGTCGGAGGCCCGGACAGTAGGTATAGGAGCCTCTCCCGGACAGAGAGGATAAGACGAGCAGTAAAGCGTAGTCGGTGTTTCATATAAGTCCTATGGATAAACTAGCTCCCTTCTAAAGTAGGAACCGGACGGATTACGTTGAATACATATATTCTGGGCGGCCCACGCAGCAATGCTGTCGTTCAGCGGAGCGCTAGTAGGATTTCGTATTGACGAGGACATTTATCCTACCTGGGAGTCACTCATCCAGCTGGCATCCGGCACTACTGGGAGGGAATTTTTTGGGACGGACAAATAATTATGGGGCGAATGAAAGCGGAATGTCTGTAGCTGGGAAAGTGGCAGTGCGGATGATGACGGATAAATCTTAGGTTAAGGCCCAGTAGGAGTAGTCCGAACTTTGCCTGGACAGCCGTACGGATCATCACTCGAAGGAAAGCAAAACTTAGCGACGCTGGGCGTAAGACAAAGTGGGCGATTTTGGCTTTGGAGGTGAGCAGGGGTTCGAGGGGATGGGTAACTGGACGGATGACCTAACTTACGATCCGACTTACGATTGTAAAGAGATACCTAATCACGAAAGTTGGCAAGGGTCACCAGGGCGTCACAACCGACGCTAATCCTACCCCTTTTCCCGTTGTACCGTCCTCACCCTCATGGGCGAGACACTGCCCCTCCCGTCCTCGAGCAGTGAAATGGCATGTCGGTGAACCAGCCTATACGATCGACCAGGATGATCAGTCTCTCAAAATTTAAAAGCATCTACCACCATCAGATGTTTTGTACGCGGAAGGGGATCTTGCTACGCTACGCTATACCTACATCAAGACATCTGTCTCTACATCTACGCTATGCTACACCTACATCTCTACATCAGTTTCTACATCTCCCATCACTTCTAGCAGACCTACGAGCCGGACAGGTCACTGCAGGTCACTGCAAGTCACTGCAGGTCGCTGCATGTCACTGCAGGTCACTGCATGTCACTGCAGGTCAATGCAGGTCACTGCAGGTCATGACAGGTCACTGCAGGTCACTGCAGAACACTGCAGGTCACTGCAGGTCACGGCAGGTCACCGAAGGTCGAGCTGACGAAGAGGACAAGAGGGATCAGCAGTTCCCAGTACAGCCAGAGGGAGCAGCAGCTTCCCATGACAGCTGGTGGAGAGGATGTACTCTTCGTCTCCCATTTCTCTTCTTTTCTCTTTATACCCCCTCCATTTGCATTCCCCTACCCTCCTTTACCCCTATCCCTCCTTCTACCTTCTTCTCCATTCCCCTCTCCCAACAATGTATCCCTCCACTGCTATCCCACTCTACAACGTACCCCTCCCTCCACACGTCAGAGTGGAGCGGAACCCGGCCCAGCTCCTTGTTCCCTATCATACCCTCCCACTCTCTCTACCCCTATGACCCCTCTGTCATTCCCCAACGCTACACAAGCCGAGAGGCCCCTGGTCAGACTTGAATAGCCCCTGGGCAGGTTCGATAGGCCCCTGAACAGGATCAATGGACCATTGGGAAAGCTCGAGAGGCCCCTGAACATACTCTAATGGCCCCTATGCAGGTTCAAGAGGCCCTTGAACAGACTCAATGGGCACCTGGGCAAGCTCGAGAGGCCCCTGGGCAGGTTCGAGAGGCCCCTGAACAGACTCCATGGGCCCCTGTGCAAGCTCGAGAGGCCTCTGGGCAGGCTCTAATGGCCCTGGGCAGGTTCGAGAGTCCCCTGAACAGACTCGACGGGCCTCTGGGAAAACTATAATGGGCCCCTGGGCAGGTTCAAGAGGCCCCAAAACAGACTACAATGGGCCCCTGGCCAGGCTCGAGAGGCCCCTGAAAATACTCAATGGGCCCATGAACATGCTCGAGAGGCCACTGGGCAGGTTTGTTTGGCCGTAGGTGGGCTCAATTGGCCCCTGGACAAGTGGACATACTCTAGAGGCCCCTGGGCCGGTTTTGGGGGGCCCTGAGTGGGCTCAATGGGCCCCAGGGAATGCTCTAGTTCCTGGGCATGTTTGTGCGCCCTTACGTGGGCTCAATGGGGCCCCTGGACATGCTCGAGAGGCCCCTGGACAGTTTTTTGGCCCATCGGTGAGCTCAATGGGCCCCTGGACATGCCCAAGAGGCCCCCTGGGCTGGCTTCGAAAGCCTTTCAGTGTCTCTGAGGGCCCTTGACATGCACCAGAGTGACCCTTCCCTGGTTTGAGGGCTCCTCTGTGACTTTTTGAAAGCCATTTAGCTAATGCAAATGGTATCTGGGCCAATCTCGGCGGGGCCCCCTGTGACCCGTAGGGGGGGGGGGCAATTGCCCCCCTTGCCCCCCCCCCCCCCCCCCCTGGCTGCGCCCCTGTTCAGTACATGTAGTAGCATTTGGAAGCAGTGATATTAAAGGAAATAGTTCACCTTCGGAAAATTTTCAAAACACGATTTTATTATATTTTTTTAATACAGTTTCTTTTTTCTTTTCAAAAATAGTCCTACATCGCGTCAATTCAGGACAGAAGGTCGTAAATTATTAATGTTATGGTGTGCATTATTGGTCTGCGCATGCTCCATGGCAGTGCTGGCACTTTCAGACGGTACGGTACATCATATATGCGTCGTATTCCTTCGCCAAAAACTCAAATATCTTCGGCTGGAGAGTCTTTTCAGCCAATTAAAGTTCCAGATAAGGATTTCTCAACACGGGCTACACAACTGCTATTTCAGTTCAAAACCCATGTTGAAGGTGAACTATTTCCTTTAAAGGAAATAGTTCACCTTCAACATGGGTTTTGAACTGAAATAGCAGTTTTGTGGCCCGTGTTGAGAAATCCTTCCCCCCGCCCCCCCACTTTCGGCGCCTATGCGTACATATTAAATGTATTCAGAATGTCCTTTAAATGTTAATTGTGTTTCGACTACTCATAAAGTGATCATAACTCGAACACGCTTGTGTAGGTCGCATCAAAACTGCTCAGCGCGATATATGCCGAGTAACTTATGCTTAAATCACGTCAAAACTACTCACAACGCGACATACACCGAACATCCTGTATGTGTTAAAGGAAATAGTTCACCTTCGGAAATTTTTCAGAACACGATTTTATTATATTTTTTAACAGTTTCTTTTTTTCTGTTTAAAAATGGTCCTACATCGCGCCAATTCAGGACAGAAGGTTGTAAATTATTGATTTTATGGTGTGCGTTATTGGTCTGCGCATGCTCCATGGCAGTGCTGGCACTTTCAGACGGTACGGTACATCATATATGCGCCGTATTCCTTCGCCACAAAGTCAAATATCTTCGGCTGGAGAGTCTTTTCAGCCAAGAAAAGTTCCAGATAAGGATTTCTTAACACGGGCTACACAACTGCTATTTCAGTTCAAAACCCATATTGAAGGTGAACTATTTCCTTTAAAGGAAATAGTTCACCTTCAACATAGGTTTTTAACTGAAATAGCAGTTTTGTAGCCCGTTTTGAGAAATCCTTATCTGGAACTTTTCTTGGCTGAAAAGACTCTCCAGCCGAAGATATTTGACTTTTTGGCGAAGGAATACGGCGCATATATGATGTACCGTACCGTCTGAGAGTGCCAGCACTGCCATGGAGCATGCGCAGACCAATAACGCACACCATAAAATCAATAATTTACAACCTTCTGTCTTGAATTGGCGCGATGTAGGACCATTTTTAAAAATAAAAAAGAAACTGTATTAAAAGATATAATAAAATCGTGTTCTGAGAAGAAGAAAAAATCCGAAGGTGAACTATTTCCTTTAAAGTCTAATTCGTTCACAAAGGCTCGGCCGGCGTCGGTGGCATCGAAGGTTCGCGGCTGGCGCCTAGCCCCAGCCCAAGGCCCTAGATACCCCAGCTGGGGGGCTGGGCCCCAGCCGTCCCAGCCCCCCAGTTCCGCGTCGGCGGTGGTCGTGACGGGAGTGTGTTGGTGAGGAAGGGGGAAAGAAGAGGGTAGAGCTGGATGCAAAATCTGGAGGACTGAAGGTGGGTGGATTGCATGGCTTTCGTAGATTATTGGTCGTAATTTATTTTGCCTAGACTCTCGTCCCACATTCCTGGTCACTGGATCCTCGTCCCTGAGCCCTTGTCACTGGACCTCCGTCCCTGAACCCTTGTCACTGGACCCCCATCCTTTGACCCTCGCCCTTGGACCCTCGTCCCTAGACTCTCGTCCCTCATTCCTGGTCACTGGGCCCTTCTCCCTGGACTCTCGTCCCTGGATCATCGTCCCTGATCCCTTGTCCCTGGACCCTCTTCCCTCAACCTCCGTCACTGGACCCTCGTCCCTGGATCCTCATCCTAGAGCCCTTCTCCCTTGACCCTCGTCCCTGAGCCCTTGTCGCTGGACCCTCATCCCTTGACCCTGGTCCCTAGACTCGTCCCACATTCCTGGTCACTGAACCTTTGTCCCTGGTCCATCGTCGCTGGATTATCGTCCCTGAGCCCTTGTCGCTGGACTCTCGTCCCTGGATCCTCATCTCTGAGCCCTTGTCCCTCTTCCCTTGACCCCCGTCACTGGACCCTCGTCCCTGGATCCTCATTCTTGAGCCCTTCTCCCTTGGCCCTCGTCCCTGAATCCTCGTCCCTGGGCCCTTGTCACTGGACCCCGTCCCTGGATCCTCGTTCCTGTATCCTTGTCCCTGAGCCCTTGTCCCTGGACCTTCGTCCCTAAACTCTCATCCCACATTCCTAGTCACTGGACCATTGCCCTTGGATCCTTATCCCTGAGCCCTTATAGCCTTATCCCTGAGCCCTTGTCTCTGGACCCTCAACCCTGGACCCTCGTCCCTGAGCCCTCATCTACAAACCCTCATCCATGGACCCTCGTCCCTCATTCCTGGTCACTGGACCCCGTCCCTGGTCCATCGTCGCTGGATTATCGTCCTTTATCCCTTTTTCACCATCATCCCTTGACCCACACCCCTGGACCCTCTTCCCTGAGCCCTCGTCCACAGACCCTCGTCCCTCATTCCTGGTCAATGAATCCTCGTCCCTGGACCCTAATCCCTCATTCCTGGTCACTGTACCCTTCCCCCTGGATACTCGTCCCTGAGCGCTTGTCCCTGGGCCCTCTTCCCTGGACCCCGTCACTGGACCATCGTCCCTGGATCCTCGTCTCCTCGTCATTAAGCCCTTCTCCCTGGACCATCGTCCCTGAATCCTCGTCCATAAGCCCTTGTTCCTGTATCCTCGTCCTTGTACCCTCGTCCCTCATTCCTGGTCACTGAAAATTCGTCCCTCATTCCTGGTCACTGAACCCTTGTCCCCGATCCCTTGTCCTTTGACCCTCGTCCACAGTTCCTCCTCCCTGGACCTTCGTCCCTGTTTCCTGGCCACTGGACCATTGTCTCTGGACCTTCGTCCTAGCCCTTGTCCCTGGACCCTCCCCCTGGACTCGTCCCTAGACCCTAGTCCCTCATTCCTGGTCACTGGACCTTTGTCTCTCATTCCTGGTCACTGGACCTTCGTCCCTCATTCATGGTCACTGGATCTTCGCCCCTCAGTCCTGATCACGACCCTCGTCCCTGATCCCTTGTCGCTGGACCCTCTACCTTGGACCCCCGTCGCTGGGCCCTCGTACCTCGACCCTCGTCTCTCGTCCCTGAGCCCTTCCCCCTGGACCTTCATCTTTTGACCCTCATCCCTCATTCCTGGTCACTGAACCCCCATCCCTCATTCCTTGTCACTAGACCCTGTCCCTGAACCTTATCCCTGGACCTCCCCCTGGACTACCGTCGCTGGATCCTAATCCCTCATTCCTGGTCAATGAATCCTCGTCCTTGGACGAGGATTCATCCCTCATTCCTGTTTACTGAACCCTTCTCCCTGGACTCTCGTCACTGGATACTCGTCCCTGAACGCTTGTCCCTGTATCATCGTCCTTGGACCCTCTTCCCTCATTCCTGGTCACTGGAAATTCGTCCCTCATTCCTGGTCACTGAACCCTTGTCTCCGATCCCTTGTCGTCCTTTGACCCTCGTCCACAGTTCCTCCTCCCTGGACATTCATCCCTGGACCTTCGTCCCTCTTTCCTGGCCACTGGACCCTTGCCCCTGGACCTTCGTCCTAGCTCTTGTCCCTGGACCCTCCCCATGGACTGTCGTCCCTAGACCCTAGTCCCTCATTCCTAGTCACTGGACCTTTGTCTCATTACTGGTCACTGGACCTTCGTCCCTCATTCATGGTCACTGGATCTTCGCCCCTCAGTCCTGATCACTGGACCCGCGTTCATGAGCCCTTGTCGCTGGACCCTCTACCTTGAACCCCCGTCGCTGGGTCCTCGTACCTCGACCCTTGTCTCGTCCCTGAGCCCTTCCCCTGGACCTTCATCTTTTGACCCTCATCCCTCATTCCTGGTCACTGAACCCCCCATCCCTCATTCTTTGCCACTGGACCCCTGTCCCTGGACCTTATCCCTGGACCTCCCCCTGGACTCCCGTCGCTGGATCCTAATCCCTCATTCCTGGTCAATGAATCCTCGTCCTTGGACGAGGATTCATCCCTCATTCCTGTTTACTGAACCCTTCTCCCTGGACTCTCGTCACTGGATACTCGTCCCTGAACGCTTGTCCCTGTATCATCGTCCTTGGACCCTCGTCCCTCATTCCTGGTCACTGGAAATTCGTCCCTCATTCCTGGTCACTGAACCCTTGTCCCCGATCCCTTGTCGTCCTTTGACCCTCGTCCACGGTTCCTCCTCCCTGGGCATTCATCCCTGGACCTTCGTCCCTCTTTCCTGGCCACTGGACCCTTGTCCCTGGACCTTCGTCCTAGCTCTTGTTCCTGGACCCTCCCCCTAGACTGTCGTCCCTAGACCCTAGTCCCTCATTCCTGGTCACTGGACTTTTGTCTCATTACTGGTCACTGGACCTTTGTCCCTCATTCATGGTCACTGGATCTTCGCCCCCCAGTCCTGATCACTGGACCCGCGTTCCTGAGCCCTTGTCGCTGGACCCTCTACCTTGGACCCACGTCGCTGGGTCCTCGTACCTCGACCCTTGTCTCGTCCCTGAGCCCTTCCCCCTGGACCTTCATCTTTTGACCCTCATCCCTCATTCCTGGTCACTGACCCCCCCCCCCCCCTCATCCCTCGTTCCTTGCCACTGGACCCCTGTCCTTGAGTCCTTATCCCTGGACCCTCCCCCTGCACCATCGTCCCTAGACCCTAGTCCCTCATTCCTGGTCAGTGGACCCTCGTCACTCATTCTTGGTCACTGGACCTTCGTCCCTCATTCATGGTCCCTGGATCTTCGCCCCTCAGTCCTGATCACTGGACCCGCGTTCCTGAGCCCTTGTCGCTGAACCCTCTACCCTGGACCCCTGTCGCTGGGTCTTCGTACCTCGACCCTCGTCCCTCGTCCCTGAGCCCTTGTCCCTGGACCTTCATATTTTGACCCTCATCCCTCATTCCTGGTCACTGAACCCCCATCCCTCATTCCTTGCCACTGGACCCCTGTCCCTGAGCCTTATCCCTGGATCTCCCCCTGGACTCCCGTCGCTGGATCCTGGTCCCTAAGTCCTGGTTAATGGACCGTCGTCCCTGAGCCCTTGTCACTGGACCTTCAACCCTTGATCCTCATCCCTCGTCACTGAACCATCATCCCTCATTCCTCGTCCCTGAATCCTCGTCCCTCATTACTGGTCATTGGACCCTCGTCCCTGGATCCTCGTCCATGAGTCCTTGTCTCTGGACTCTTAACCTTCATCCGGGCCCTCTCCACGGACCCTCATCCCTCATTCCTGATCAATGGACCCTCGTCCCTGAGCCCTTTATCATCGTCCAAAGCTTCTCCTCCCTGGACCCTCGTCCCTGAGCCCTCATCCACGAACCCTCATCCATGGACATTCGTCCTTCATTCCTGGTCACTGGACCCTGGACCCTCGTGTTCCTTGGAAATTATGCTTTGTCTATGTCACGCCTATGGATTTCATATGAACAGTGTGTGTGCTTGAAATGTGAACTTCATTATAAGTTGATACAAATTTCACATATGAAGCAGATATAAATTCAATTTTGCAGTGTTCTTAAAACGAAGCATTTCATACATAACTGATGGATTTTTCTTGTTATTCCAGACGATTGAAATATCCAGGACAGCAAGAGGATGGTCGTTTTAAGGACAGGTGACTGTTTTTCTTCCTTTGGTGATTTGGAGGCTCGCATCAGTGCGCTAGAGACGGAAACCAACTCGAAATTCTTTAAGTCCAGCTCAGTGAGGCTTCGAAATTTCTTAGAGACGTCTCCCAGCCATTACATTTCGAAGGCAGTAGCAAACAAACCTGATAAAGAGGCATTCTTAGAGGAAAAGAAATATCGCTTGATTAAGTTTGCTTGTACTCATGGTGGTCGTAAGTACGCCGGCAAAGCCGATCGTGTCCGAAACACGAAGACGAAAAAGTTGGACTGCCCTGTGTTCATCACGGTTCTGCTGGATACATCTTTGCAACTCGTGGTGAAGGATGTCAACCTGGAACATTCCCACGCAGTTTCGAAGGCTAGTTTCATGCTTCTATTAATGTATGGCTTAGATATTGATTGATCCTTATGTTCAACATTTAGCTGGATGAAGCGTACATTGAAACGCTGAGAACTACAAAATCGTGTAAATATTTACGGTACGTTTAGCAGCACTTTGTATTTTGTTCCGATGTCTTGAATACAAGTTGATGCTTATAAGTTGTCTTATGAATTCAATGGCTAATAAGTTTTATACCGTGATTTTGACGATTCATTTCTGCCTATTCTCAGACTCCTGGACAAAGCCGCGGATGTCTGGATCACCCGAGTACACAGACCGGGCGGTTCGTCTGCCGCACTGAAAACAAATGAATACAAGGAGAGCGTGTCTTTATAAAAAACGCATAAGTCTTGGGTACACGACACAACATTTGGAAGTCAATTTAGCAAATACACAAGTGTAATGAGTTTTTAAATTTGGCGGGAAATTGACACGAAATGAAAGCACAGCCGCATATAAAGCAACACGCCTTCCCTAAGTAAAATTTTCCCGAACGCAGTTTTTCTGTGTAGCTGGAGTGCAAAGCTAAATTTTGTGTCATTCGTGCAATAATAGTGTGTAGTCGACACAAAGAGCATGTGTCATCAGCCATTTTGAAACAGCAGACGACGGCAGTTTTGGCGGCCATTGAATTGCAGTTTCCGGCGGCCGGTGCAATTTGGAGGCTGCACGCAGGAAGATGCAGGCAGAAGGCGTGAGTGTACATTTTAATTATCAGTTCCAAAGGTTTTACATATCTATATGTAGCATGTAGCAATCAATTTGTGCATATATCATGTTATAGAGGTATACATTCGCAGTGTTGTTTGCAATATAAGCATGCACTGTTTGCTGAGGAGACTGATTTATATGCATGCTTTGCTCATGCGTCAGCTTAGCCCAATATTACTTTAACTCATATATAGAGGCCATCCTGCCAACCATTTGCCCATGCATGAGACATGTTTTTATTTTAGTCCACATTTATTATTACAATTTGAAAACAAAAAGGCATTATTGTGATTGAACCCTTTCCTCAAAACTGTTTGTCAATAACTAGCAAACAATTTTATGTTGTCACACCTTTGGAACAAGGCTGCTATGCAATGACACAACTGACAACATTTTAACTGTAACTCTAAAATTGTACTCCCAGTTACGTTGTCACTATGGTTTGTTAACAACTTGTAACTTACGTTACTTTTGACAACCATGACTAATGTGGGTAACATATACTATATAGGTATCTAACATACTGTATCTCTCACTCACCTGTTAAACTCACCTGTTTGGTTTCCTTGCCCCACCCAGTGCACTAGGAGGAGAAGGAAACCATGTAGGACAGAGACGCACCAACTCCCCACAGGTGATGGGTGATAATGCGCGTGTGAGGGAGTTGGGATAGTGCGTCTGCAATTAGGGATTGGCGGGAAAATGCACAAATGGTTTGAGACATGTCTAGTGGAGCATTTCAATCTGATGTCAAATGATTCCTTTTAGTGGGTAATGATCAGTGCTGAGTAGCAGAGACCTTGCACGGGTCAAGACAGATAGGCATACAGGCGATTGCCTAGAACCCTTGACAGAGAGGACTTGAACTCTGCAATGGAAGTAGAACCGACTGCCCAGTTGGGAAGGGAATTCCAGTCTTTCACAACTCTATCAGAGAAGAAGCGTGTTGTAATGTCAAGCTGACGTCGGCAGACCTTGATTTTGAACACATTGTATAGCTAACATATACTATAATATATCAGTGACTATTGTTATTTAATGTTACAACAATATTAGTTTGCTACAATGTTCCAACTTTGTTCAAATAACTTTGTAAACCAATATTGCAAAGTGGTGAATTTACCCAAATTTAGTAAATGCACCATCTCAATGGGATTGATGAGTGATTACGTTAGGGATGTTAATTCTTAGTCATGGTTGTCAAAAGTAACGTTGTTACAACACCGTCACAACTTGTAAGCGCATCTATAGGAAATATTTTCACAATTTTAAGCCTTCAGCATTACAGTTGAGGGGAATGTTACAGTTCTAGGAAAAGTACAAGATATTAACACCCACTGAGCCCCTGATTCAAGATCTTGATACAATGTTGATTGCGGGCGGAGCCTGCTATTATAAGCATAATGTTAAGGTGGCAAGAAGATGATCCAATTTTTGACATGTGTTCAAATACCAGTAGCTTGCAGTGAAAAGCAGTTGCACCCAGCAACCATAGGCTGAATTACTTGTACAAATATTCAGTCTCCCATAATTGGAGACAGGCGCTGCAATCTGTATGACCTAGCTGTTGGAGTGCCCTAAAACCACAATAATCATCATCTCCCACAATCGGGTTGAGCTATGGCACGAGGAAGATCACTTTTGGGCCAAAGCTCACATTGAATGTTGTCTCCTGTGCTTCATCTGGTCAAATTTGTCTCATATTTCTGGCATCTTATCAATAAGTTAAGTCAGCTGACTGACAAGGTCACAGGAACTTGATTTTCTATTCAGGCAATTTTATTCCATTACTATGTATATTATATACATATTGAACATTTGAGTGTGAAGTTTAAGGACTTATCTTCAGATGTGTCTTAGTTGAATCAGAAATGCAAATATTGTATTGGAATTTGTCCCAAGTGTAACCATTTCTGACCATACAATAACAATGGTAAGCCGAGAAAGAAGACAGGAGCTTGACACCTCAGCAAGTGGCAAGACCTTGATATGTTCCTTAGAGTGCCCAGCATGCCCAAACTGTCCATGATGATGGGCATTATATGAAAATACTTATATGAATAATCCATATTGATTTGTCCATTGTCCATCCCCTAGCGAAATTGGTGATGAGCCCTACCTGTTCTGAGTAGTGTTGGAATTTTTGTAATTTTCTGATCTTTTGAGGGTACAAAAGATTTTATTTCACATATTTTGAGTATCACAAATATATAACTTAAAAGTATTTCGAAAGACTCTCACAGGGGGCTCATTTTAGAACCTAGCGAGGAATCAGCTGATGGAGGTCCACTCCGCTCCCTTCAACACTAATGGCGAGTGTGACAAGTTTGTTTATATCCAGGACCCGCGTTCGGAGCAAACTCGACGCTGATTGGTCAATGGCTTGAAAGTGACGTGAAGGTACCCATAGGTTACCTACGCTTACTCGTAGGTAACCTATGGGACATTTTTTAAATCTGACTTCTGTGATAGCGTCGATAGGGAAAGACTTCTGGGAAAGATAGCTACGTTCATCAGCTACAATGTTTCCTTCATATTTTTCCAATTTTCTGGGCCGAAAAGGAAGCAATTGACATAGGCGTTCCCAATGTCGAAGCGTACGGGGAAGTCACTGACCAACTTTACCGGTCCATAATTTAAAAAGTTTTTGGCATAATGTAGTTTCAAATACGGCATCGGATACAGCATATAATTTGAGACAGAAAGACAACTTAAGTTTAATAATTGGCTATTAAAAAAAAGAAAAAAAAGAAAATGTTTGGGCACGCGCTCACCATTATTTACAACGGGAGTTCGTGCCGGCTTGACGCAGTAACCCACCTTTACGTCACTTTCAAGCCATTGACCAATCACCGTCGAGCTTGCTCTTTTCAAGGTTCTTATATATAGACCTTGATTGTCATCAGCTTTCTGGCCGGAGTGTTCTACCTCAGCCCTGAGGGCTCTCGTTTATACGGGTGAGGCGTTTTAACCTCACCCGTTTATACAGCCTTGGACTCTCACAAATCACAATGTATTGCGCATAATTGCCACATGCGCCATTATTGTCGAAGAATCAAGTTTACGGTCCAAGTTTACGTTCGCGCCCGTCAACCCATAAACGGGTTTACGTAAGCCGCGTGACGTCAGGAGCTAGAATGACGTCAGAGCCAACTCGATGCTGATTGGTCAGTCACGGTTTATGTGCTTATGTAAACCCATAAACTGAGTTGATGAACAGGCTCGAATTTGGAGGCGATTCAACTAAGACTTAAGAGCCATGTTTTAAGTTTCTTCAGGTTTTAAAAATATTGATGTAGTTTTTTTAGTTTTCAAGAGAAATATCACTGTTGCATTGCAAAATGAAAATATAATAAATAAGTGATAATCCTTTTTGTCAACTGTGAAAAACTACATGAATCTGTCAATTTATACCTAACCTAACTCAAGCTGAAAACTAAATAAAGATATACTTAGTGTCTATTTTTGAACAAAGTGTTGCAAACGACTAAGTATCAAGCCGATAATACTGACTTTTTATTTATGAATAGGGACTAAGACCTCAATATCGGGATCCTTGGCACTCTGACTTAAAATGCTATCAGTTTTGTTTGGTTTGCTTTGTGGACCAAGTGTCCAAGCACCATTTCCTTTTGGGACCAAGATACAAACTCTCACCCTGTTCCACGGATTATTATATGGGGGCCGGTGAACTGTTTCAGAGGCCTGCCCTGGGATTTGAACCTGGGCCACCGGCACAGATGACAGATGACCCGGCACCAGATCGCTCCCCTTGACATAGTATCAGAATATAAACAATGCGTCAGTATTGTCTACATTCTGATCACATGAAAAGTCTGAGATTGCAACATGCTCAAAGATTGAGGTACTGAGGTATTGAGCCCTATACAGTGGTTTTTTTGTGGGGGGGGGGCGGTCAGCTCATTTAAAGGCTATTAAGTGCCTACTTATGCCTTGTATGTACCCACTGTGAATAAAAGTTATATTTTTTGTCACTATGGATAACATGCATCATCTTATATCTTTTTTGTCGGGCTTGACATGCTATCAAAATGTAAACAATGCATCAGATCATCTAAATTATAATGGCATGACAAATGAGATTCTGATGTGTCGGTAAATTTCAGTATTTTGGTCAGGTCAGTATTTTTCAGATGTGTCAGTAGTTTTTACCCTAAACAATACAAATTTAGACTTATGTACCTTGCATATGCCTAATGTTAACATCCTGATAGTATGATAATAATGGTTGTGGGAGGTTTCCAGAATAACAGCATCTTATTTTTATATTAAATGTCACATCTGACCTACCCTTTATTTAAATTTCATTCTTGTATGCCTTGTCTTGGTTTAAAACCTATCCTACAGCCAGTGACCCGGGTTCAAATCCCTGTGAGGGCCTCTGAAACAGTCAACCTGCACCCCCATAGGTACTCCTCGGAACAGGGTGAGAGTTGCAATTAGCACCTTGGTCCCAAGAGGATATTGTGCTTGTTCCACAGATCGTATATCCGGCCTGTATGCCTCTGCCATGCCATGTCACATGTCAGCAAAGTTATTCTTGATATCATTATCAGCTGTGTAATGAGTAGTTTGAAAATGTATATTCATTGGATGTGAGTACTGAGTAAGGGCAGGTTATCCCACCCCTCTTTCCATTTCAGATTACGAAAGCTGCTCAAGAATTTATATGCCCAAAGTGCCCTTCTAAATTTACAAGCATTGTAGAGTTTTGTCATCATTTGAATGTACACAATGACCGGTTTTTAATATGGTGCCCTTCATGCAGCTCTTCCTTTGTGAATCCTAGGAGTTTCCGTAGGCATTTTGAATGTCAGCATTGCAACTTTGACTTTCTCTCTGCATCTGCTGGTGATTCAACTGATTGTGTTCCATGTCCAGATGAAAGTGAGGCAGATTCATTGGTCAGCAATAAGGATGTTGGTTCCTTTGGAGATTGGAATGGTGCTGATAAACCAGATGTTCAGCATGAGACACAATCACTAGCAGACTTAATTGTTAAGCTAAGAGCTGCAAATGTGTCGCTGAAATCATGCAAGGAGGTGGCAGCATTTGTCCACGAATTTGGTAAAGGTGTTGCACAGGAAGCAAGGGAAGGGAAGGAGGCTCTTCTGCAGAAGGCTAAGGTGTATGCTGAAAGTCATCATATTGAGGATGAGGCTCTCCGCGAATTCAATGTTATTGAACCAATTGAAAAGTGCTTGGGGGAAAATGTCAAAGAAAAACCTGATAAATACCAGTATATTCCTATCAAGGATCAAGTCCGTGAACTGTGTGAGGGTGAACAGCTATTCACCAGGGATGACCACCAGGCTGATACGTGGTCTTGTTTGGAAGATGGAAGTGTGCATGCTGCATATCCAGATCGATTAAAGCTAGCCATATATTATGATGGCTTCACAGTTGACAATCCGCTTGGGAACAAGACGAAGAAGCACAAATTAGGGGCTGTGTATTGCACCATATCCAACTTATGCAGGTCTCCTCAGCTGCGCCAAATCATGTTGTTACTACTGTTTAAAGAAGAGCTTGTAGCGAAGTACTCCTGGCACGAAATATTATCACCGTTGATTGCTGATTTAACAATGCTCGAAACAGAAGGCATCAACCTCTCTCTGAGCGGATTCGAAAATGATGTGAATGTCAAAGTGGAGCTTGCTGTGGTTCTTGGTGACAATTTGGGCATTCATGATATAGCAGGCTTTACAAAATGTTTCAGTGGTGGCTCCCGGATTTGTAGATTTTGCACAGCCACAAAAGAGATCGTTCAAACCGCAACGAGTGTCGAAGAGCTTGACATACGCACCCGAGAAGAGTATGATGAACAAATTAAGTTTTTGACGGAAGACGGGTTCTCCGAATTGAACTGTCTCACGCTTGGCATCAGGAGTGCATGTGCATTTAGCAAACTGTCGACGTTCCATCCGTCTCACTCTTTTCCTCCTGATGTGATGCATGACATTTTGGAAGGTGTTGTACCGAGAACTTTGTCCAAAGTGCTGACGATCTGTCAAAGGTCTCACATGGTCAGCTTGGATGATGTGAACCGTGCCATCCAAGAATTCAAGTACAGTGATGTCGACACAAACAAACCAGAGCCACTTCGTTTGGCAGGGGGGACGGTGCATGTGAAGGAAACCGCCAGTGAGGCTTGGTGCCTTTTACGTCTCTTGCCGCTACTACTCCTATCAGCTGGTGTGTCCGAAGCCGAGTTGGCAAGAAGCCGAGTGTTCATGCTAGTCTCAAAGCTCATCAGTATTACGCTGTACATCATGGCCTTCAAGTTCACCGTGGAAAATCTGTGTGTCATGCAAGCCAAAATAGAGCATTTTCTCGCTGAGCTGATCTCCGCATGTAATGATGTCAAACTCACCCCAAAGCACCATTACATGCTGCACTATGCCAGTGAGATAATGAAGCACGGGCCCCTACGGCATCTGTGGTCTATGCGTTTTGAGGCAAAACATCAGACGCTGAAGCGTGCACTGGCGATATCGAAGAATAGAAAAAATATATGTAAAACAATCGCCAGAAAACACCAGCTGCAGTGGGTAGCCAGCAGACTACAGCAGGAACAGAGTCGCCCATGTGTGCCAATGAAAAGATTTCTTTCAGCGGAAGCGAAAGAAATGGTTGGTGAAGATCCAGCGTACCGGAAAGCAAAAGTGAATGGTCTGGAATATAGTGCAGGGAGTATGGTGGTCACTTCCAATGGTCTGGCAAAGGTCGAATGCATAACGACGAGCCGAAGGTCAACCGATCTTATCGTAAGGCCTGCCACCTCAGCGTACGTTGCGGTATTGGGAGCCTTTGAAGTTAGAATAGCGCCAGAGGCTATCACAAGAACCAAGGTGACTGATCTCGCCGACCCTCATCCTTTAGGGCTGTATGAGGTGCAGGGCCGTACTTTCTGTGTCCCCCTTCACAAAATCGCTGGTATGGCAATGGAGTAACACAATTCAGGTGAGTGGAGCTACATTTTAATAGGTATCATTCCTTCACAGAAATGCAACATGGTGCAACATGGTGCACATGCAACATTGACTATGGTGTTTTCAGGAAAGGAATAGGTTAATAATAGGTTCGAAACCCTATGGTGAAGTCGAACTAATTATTTCAGTGCGCGTCGAAGTATGGTGTCATATATGGCGCCTAAGCCTTTTTGCGTTTCTCACTTTTCGCTTTTTAATTAAATAACTGACTTTTTCATTATTTAATTTTACAAACTGTTGTGTTACGTTCCACGAGAAGGTTAAATAGTAACGATCATCTATTTTCAGGTCATGAAGGCTCTAGTGTCACACGATGGCGTCAACAAATTCGTCAGTTTTGATTCCAATCAGTGTAAGACCCTCCTGGACAAAGCGCGGAGTGCATTTAACGTACCATATCCAGTTGCATTAGAATACTATGATACGGAATACAATGTAGACGTAAGAGTTGAGGAGGGAGACTTCCCCCCCGGAGCACGATTGAAGCTGGTGCGAAGCGAGGTGCAGGCGGAGAATCAAAGCGATATTTCAGGATCGACAGTGTAAGTTGGTGTTACTGGATTCGTGTCTCATGCAGTCTCAGAACTGGATATGTCCTCCCTCCCTCGGAGGAATAACCTCTAAAACACATGCACTGCTTCCAACACTACCTGCATGTTTTATGTTACACGCAGAGGCAAATGCATGTATATATGATGTGTTAACTCGCGCGCCCCGCGCCCGCACTGGGCCTCTGCATTTTACACCACCGACAGGAGGGGGTGGGGGGGGGGGGATCCACTGTCTAACTCGGCTGCAATGAGACGTATATTAAAACCAGAAACATCATTGTATAGCTCGTCAAACTATTTCAGAATTGCTTTCGCAAAGGCGAACATTGAGGTCACCATAAATAATCAAAGTCACAATCACCACTTCCAGTTGGGCGCGGGTGAAAAACGTTATATATATTATTCGCACTAACATGTAAAACTGCTTACAGCATTATCGTTGATGACGCGTTCGAGTCGGTCTTCGGAAAGGAGGCTAACGTCACTAAAGCAAGGTGAATTTTATTATAGTATATACATATTTGTATACATGAATTTCATCACTGATAATTTTCGGTCATTTTCATCTCAACTGAAAACGGGTCAGTGTCGGTGTCACTTTTCAAAAAAGTGTTATTTATGTTCTGTGTCAAATAGTGGTTGGTCAGCCAAGCTCATAAGTTAAATGTTCACAAGAACAATGTGTTTACTTGACATGTACCTACTTGTTCTTCATATACATCAATATACAATGTCAAACATGTTGGTGTGATGAAATCATATCACATGTGATGGAAAACGAAGGACAAATTGATCAGTGAGTTGACTTTATAAGTCATATTTTTTTCAGTAACCTCGTCGCGAGCACCCCCACCTCAACTGTTGAAGGACCATCATCAGGCCGCGCAAGTACATCCTCATGCATGTACGTATCTAATATATTGTGTGTATTTTTTGCATGTAGATGTCTTGCAAAGGACAAAAGCACACCATAACTTGAATATATCACACCTAATTTGTTGTAATGCTATCAGATCGTTGCTGCCTATGCACGTGATGCACGTGATTGATGCTCATTTATTTGTATCGTGTAATTTAATTATTTGATAGTACCGTCATTTACCACCGATCTGATAAATTTTGCAGACATGCTTTTCAAAACCAATGGCGTTGCCACCTTAAAAAAGGGCGGGAGATATGTATAACCACCCAATGCTATTCTTTCAGTGATAGTGTTGTCCATTAGTATGATTTAAAAATATGTCTAAAAATCCTTACTTGTGTTTTTAGGAATATCGCTGACGCTGTTGATGCAGCCATCGCTACGACCCTGAACGTGGACAAGCCACTCGAGAGAGAAACCGAAGATTCGCCAGGTTCTTCTATGTAAGCTCTATAGTATTTTCTAATTTGCAATGCATGTAATCATTTAAATACAAGTACATGGACATTAGACACTAGAGATGCAATCCGAATGGTATTAAATACAAAACGTTTGTATTTTCAATTTGCCTAGTGTAATGCTATTTATGATACCTGAAATGGTTGGACTACGTCAGTGTCCACAACTTGTCAATTTGGATGGGAAATGACACCCAAATGGTAATAATTTTCCACTCTCATTCCCCATTTTATTGTTAAATTTTCCACTCTAAAATTATGAATACTTACTATCTTGATTCTGATCTAAATATGAATTTTAACGGAAACTACTGTCATCCTATGAAAAACAAGAAATATTGTATCATATTTTCTCACTCGCGTTTTTTTCCCGAATTTTCTCTTCACATCCCAAGCAAAAATGGTATTTAGTGACACTAGACTACTGCATACGTTAAAAGTATTATGGCCTATGATAATATGTAAGACGACGTTATTCAGTAGTGAACTTGACCATGCAGGACGGGCTTCACGCTGACGATGGCGCGCCTGGACAAAGACCTGCGAGACCGTGTCGAAAAAGGGTGCATTCTGGACAAGAAGGATCGCTGCAAGATCATCGATGCCACATACCAGCAGTGTATTGCGCAAGGACGCGGCCGGTGAGTGCTTCTTGGTGTACTGCGGTAAGGATACATGAAGAGTTTTTACCGAATTGTTTGTAATGCATATGGAAGGCAGTGTTTCACCGTGTTGTCGTAATTGCAATTAGTAAACTATATAAGAAATGCCTTCCGCCTATCTCCATTAACCAGTTAAAATTTGATATTTTTATTGTCAGCATACTTGCATTTAATGGCATGTCAAAATGTGCATTATATATTGTTGCTGCGGGTAGTATTTGTGGAAAAATGCATATTGCTCTGTGCTCACAGGTATATCAAGAACATGGACGCCATGGCGTGTGATTTAGCTGACCAGTTCCCAGAGCTTGGGAAAGAAGACGGAAGAACGCGTTTGGTGGACAGAATCGTAAGTGAGATACTGGGTGATTCTGTATGTTTCGTATAGGTGCGTAGAAAGTCTATGAACAAAATATTACAAACTTAACTTTGGTGTGGCTTTTGGTTTGGTAAATTATCAAAAGCTGTAACCCAGTAAAATATGTTTCTGGAATAGTTTGTGAAGGAAACAAATTCTTACTTGTTTTACATAATTTAGCGAATATTTCAGTTATTGAGTGCATAGTTAACTATACATAAACAAAAGGTTGAGTTGGGAACCGGCATCTATCGGATTTCATGTTGAATCAAAGGTATACATACCAACATATTTTGCTGTTGCATTTGTCGAATGTCTCTGTCATTCGATGTCCTATAAAATAAGAAATTGCTTTATTTGCAGAAAATCATCAAAGATTCTGTGACAAACAAAACGCGGAATCGACGCAGAAGGTGCTGCAGCCCTGACGTGCTTGAACGAACCAAGAAAGCGCGTCTTCTGCCGAAATATTCACCCTCAGTGGGCCTCAACATCATGGAGGTGCAGCAACATGTGGCGGCCATGAAATCGCCTGATGCGAGGGAGGCAGAGGTAAACATTATTTTTATCTTAACCCGCGCCCCACTGGGCCTCTTGATTTTCCACCGCCTCCTGGGGGGGGGGGGGGGGGGCGTTTGAACGCCACCCCCCTCTAACTTGGCTCCCACTTAACGTAGCCGACAACGGAAAACGGCGTTCGAAAGCTCGTCAAAAATCATTACTAAACTATTTCAGATTTGTTTTCGCTCAGGTCAAAATTGAGGTCACCAGAGGTCACCAAAGGTCTAAATTTCCAGTTTTGTAACTTTGCTCCAAACAATCTCAGATATCTCGAAAACTATACTAGATAGAGGCAAACGGAAAACCGCAGTCGATAGCCATTTGAATTCCCCAATATGCAGTCGTCCTCAGATTTTACCTCAGATGTATAGTTTAGGCTCCAGGGGTCATAAAAGTAAAAAAAGTGATTTTTTGGCAAAAATGAGTTTTATCGATAACTTGTTATATAAAGACGTTAGCGCAATGTGATATGCACCGTTGTGTTTGTCTTGTCAAGGCGCGTCTAATGGTATGCTTGTTGACCTAGTGAGGTCAATTTCAAAATTTGACCTCGTGTCAAGGTCAAGTGGTGACCCAAGTAGGTTATGATGCACATGTATCGACGCGTCTTGGCGAGACAAACACATTGGTGTCGGTCTGATGTCTGTATGTTGAATATGTCGAGAGTTATAGCCAAAAAAAGTGATGGTGACCCCGGATGACCTCAAATGACCCCTAGGGGGCCACTGAACATTATTTGTGCTTGAATCGTTCATATTATCATATGTGATCACTATCTAAGTGTAATTGGGCTGATTTGCATGACAAACAATGCTTTTGAAAATTCCTCCATTGACTTATAATGGGGAAGTCACGAAATTGACCTAACCCTAGGTCACCGATATCAAAATTCTGAGACCAACATTTTGTAGCTACTGATGACCTTACACCACCCTGAAAGTTTACTATTGATTCCTCAAAAACTGTGGTCATGACACTGCCGCAAACTTTTTGGAGGTTGGGTCACATGACCTGACCTGGTGACCTGACCTGACCTGACACGAACCTTATTTTTTTTCTGAGGGTGTAGAAT